>JAOXJM010000004.1:6838830-6849614 GCA_026413425.1 Tringa solitaria
GAGGGGGGGGGGAGGGTTTAGAGGGAAGAAACAAAGAAACAAATCAATCTCTTCAGCATGTTTAAATTTAAAAAAAAAAAAAAGCCTGAATTCCCCCAAATCCCCCCTCGATCAATATTGCTTCTGCATCTGAAAACACTAAGAAAACATGACATATTAACCTGATAACTATGCATATAGCAAACTCATATTTTGCCCACAATACTGTAGCAAACTGGAAAGAAAAAGTTTATGTGGCTCATATAATTTCCCTCACCAGCGAGAAATACATCATTTAAAAGTTTAAAAGTTTCACGCTCTTGGCCAATCTCTAGCCTCACACAGCTGCAATATGTTCCTTCAGGATTCTGATAAATTATACGAAGCATCTGAAAAAGTAGCCAATGTCTTTACAAATTCATTTATGTTTCCACATAATCTGTTGGGAGGACTTGAGCAAGTCACACTATGTAGCCACCATTTATCAGTGTCCAAAGATGAGCATGTTCTTTAAAAGTCAGTCATGGCACCAATACAATCCCAGAAGGCTTGAGCGCCTATACCCCTTGAACTTTATAAACCTGCATTCAGTGACCTTCCAGACTACTCCGAGCAGCATCCCAACAGTCCACAAATAGACACAAAATTAAAATGGCATCTTCAGCTAGCTGTGCTCAGTATTAGTGTGGAACAATTAGTGACTTAGTATAGTATGTTCTCCTTAACGCAAAACACGCAAAAGGAGAAAAAAAAAATCAGCTCTCATTCAAGATTTCAGTCTGTATTTGTACAGCTGCTGGCACAAAATTCACATGAATGTTCTCTTTCAGAAACAGCAGCATCCAACTAAAAACTTTCAAAACAAGGGTTTACTACAATCCACTTAAGCATGTAAAGCAGATGCTGGGTTATTTTTAGAGCTACCAACATTTTTTCTCTGCCTTAGCTCCCACTCCAGAAAGAAAATGGGGATGAAAGCAATGTTTATTCTCTTACGGTCCAAAATTCAGAGATCTATATGGAACTGTCCCAACAATAATAAAGGGCTTCAATATGAATTTAATTTGACGTTCTGAATTACTTGCAACTACACAAAGCATGAACCATCTCAACCTATTAACAGGACTTAAAATTTCTTACTTCAGAATATTAATAATGACAAACCTATAAAGCTATTTCTTCTTACGTGTAGCCACCCTTTACTCTGTCACTGCCAAATATAAACTGTTCTTTTGAATACTGTTCAAGACCCTATCAAGAACTATGAGTTGTACATGACAATCACACACAACAAAGTATCTCCAGAAATCTGACAGAAATCATTTTGTTGAAACAAACTAAAATGATCACAAATAGTAGCGCATACAACCATCCTGATACCATCCAGCTTCTGCATACAGCCTCTTGAAATGCTGGCAGTAGATTACTTTTTCTAAACAACAAAAGGCAGACACCACCGCAGAAATCTGAATTCAGCTGCAGCTTAGCATTTCCCAAGTATTTATTCTGCTCTAAGCATTTGACATCAGAAATTAAAGAAAACACAACTCAGGCTCCCAACTAAGCCTGTCTAAACTGTCCAAGACGGTTATCTCAGTCATGTTCTAAAGCTGTTAGCAATACCACTGGTAGCCAAAATGCAATTCCCAACTATTTGATATAATCACTCTACATATACAAGTGATTTGAAACTCAAGATTCTGCTGTAGCAGCAGTAAACTTCTTTACTACAAAAAACTACCAGAAGTAATTTGGTCATTGTCTTAAAGGTCCCAGCTGGTCTACAGGCATTAGGGAGGAGAACCTTCTCCCTATGGAGAAGGGAGGAGTGAGAAGAAAGGTGCTTCTGTTGCTGCCTTTGACATGCTTGAATGAGTGCCTTGATGGAAAAATCCCATATAATTTAAAACCAACTTTTTCAGATGTATGGGTGTTGCTTTTTTTTCATGGCTAGAATTTTAACAATTATAACTCTGCTGTAGCTCTCTAAGGGTAATTCAAACAGGTCAGCGAAGAAACACTTCATTCTGCTGTATTTTGTATTTGGTCCTACATAATTGATTGCACAGCTACTTACTCCACCTGGGTAAACCAATATGCTCTTCCTATAAGAAAAACTATATCCCATTAGTAACTGCTTCAATTCCATTTCTGACCTTTCTCTGTTTTGGAGCGCCTAAAGCCAGGCAATTCCATTGAATTTTTCTCTTTTCTATAATTCTAAGTTTTCCATCAGTTACCAACACACTAGAATTACAGCAGCAAAGTTATTGAAGCTACGCACTCTGCCCAGAATATGACCCAGTATCAATAGCAAGCAGAAATCCTGTCAGAGTCACCTACAAGCAGACAGAATAGTTTTCTTTCTAAAGCATTTTGAGTTCTACTTCTTACCCACAGACAGGCACAGCTAGGAACAAAAGGTTCAAACCTCCACATGACAAAGGCAAAAAGAGGGAAATCTGCAATGCTTTCAAATTTTAAAAGGATTCATTCTAAGACAAATTACTGCACTTATACTTTTTTTTTTAATAAAGTAATCCAGATGAACACAGACACTTACCAATTTAGTTACACCTACATAATTATAGTTATCGTTTCACTGAAAAAAATTAATAACAATCCACATAGCCAGCCTGTAAATTTTCTCAAAGTAGAAGCTGGCTACAAATATTGGGGATTTGAGGGTGTGGGGTGGGTGTAGCTATTTCTGTACTCTACTCTTTAGGAGACACTAACAACAAAATTACCTCAGGCTCCATTCACTTGTACAGCAATTAAATTGGTAGTTACAGCAGGAGGATCAAACCACGGCTCACAGAGACACACAGCACAAGGCACTCTCACAAAATGAGCACTGGTGCTGTTTGGTGACTCCCACTGCTGTTTCAAAGCAGGGAAGAACTAAATCATGTTCTGTCAGACTCCAAGTGTTTTTATCAACAGGCATAAATAAAATACAAAAGTTACAAAGAGAGACAGCTCACAAGATAAAAAAAAGCAAAACATCACATAAACCATGACAGCGTAAGTTTAACATGAAGTTTCTTTGTTACCTTGCACCGTAAGGAAGACTGACGCTGTGGTGGATCCACCCTCATTAGAAGCGATGCAGTTGTACTGGCCCGCATCTGTGAGCTTTACGGCCTTCACCTCTAAAGACAGGTTGCTCATCACCCTTATTCGCAGGGGCTCCTTAAGCCTCACATCCCTGCCGTTTCTCTGCCAGGTGAGATTGTAACGCACTGTGCTTAAAGTTAGGCAGGTCAAGATGGCTCCTTCACCAGGGACAACCGTGACATTATTAGGAACCTGAATAATGGGTGGAGGCTCTGTGTAGAAAAAAACAGAATAAAGAACAAAATTATAAGAGAAATTTTTGGGAGCCTTTGCTTTGTTTGTGGATTCATTAAATTTCACATCACTGAAGCTATGAAACAGAAGCCAGGGCAGCAGCACCATTCCCTGATGCTAAGCTACCTGACAGGAGTACAAACAAAAAAAAAATATCGTAAGAAAAGTGAGGATAACAGAGAATAAGAAAGACTATATTTATTAAGGGTGAAAGTCACTCCAAAGCTTAGAGCCAGCCATAACTCCTCATTTAAGTGTCATGTGGGATCTCAGATGAGGTTCACAAGCTGTATGCTAGATCTCTGCATAGCAATGAATCACTCATATACCCTGCATGCTGGGTGCGCAGCTCTGCTTCCCTATAAACACAGCCCCTAACAGCAATCACTCTTATTACCAAAACTGGGCATTTTAACACATGCAGAGGAGATCACAAAAACCTACACTTGCTCACCGAGAACGGAGTTCTTCCCCTACATTTTAAGTTTGGTTTGTTTGGGAGAAAAGACAAATATTCTAATGTTTTCTATGGGCACATCACCAAGTATGTTACTTAAAGAAATTTAGAAAAGAGAGAGCTGAAGGCAAGTACAGGACTAACATCCCTGTCTGTTGAATGTCATTCCAGTGGAGCTGGAGCACCTCTCCTACGAAGAAAGGCTGAGGCATTTGTGCTGAATAAACATCAATACACTTGTGTACATGGGTGAGAAAAAAAGCACAGTAATTAAAGCATACTTAGAACTGGACATGTATTTTATTGGCCCCAAATGCCATTGTTAAGTGTTAAGTCTTCCAGCACAGTGTATTACAATGCTTCAGTGAAAAAGGATGGACTACTACCCACCTGATACATCCAGAAATGTCTGCGCACGTCCCGTTCCTGCACTGCTAGTTGCCATACATTCATAAAAGCCTTCATCAGACAAGGAAACTGTCTCAATTTCCCAACTCATACTAGATGATTCTCTGGAGGAAGAAAAGGGCATACTCACTAAATTCCTGAAGGAATCAAGAGGTACAAGAACTCGGTTTCCTGACTACAGACACAGGAGATTTTCACACAAGGGAAAGGAAAAACAGACCCTCCAATGAACCATATTGATTCTAGCTTTATGGATTTCACTTAAAGAAATGATATATACATTGTCAGGCTTCTTATAAGTATTTAAAAAAAAGTAAGTTTTTGCATGTCTCACTTGCGCACCTACAAACACATGTCAACAGTTGTCACACAATAACTAAAACCACTGTATTTGCAGTCATTCACTCAGCTGCTCGTACTCCCTTTGTTATATATACTACTTGAGAATCTACATTTCCTTAATGTCAACAAGTTTCTCTGTAGAACCAATATGCAGTACCAAACCTGTGGCTCTCAGTAGCAAAGGTAACAAGGGTTCATCCTCCCAGCATGACCTTCTCAAATTCCCAGCTACAGAGAGGGACTGTACATAAAGGAGACCCCATCCTGTACCAGATATAATCTACTTTCCCCCTCTGTATGTAAATCCACTGTTCGATTAATACAGTAGAGAGGGCAGCATTGCCCCGCTACATGGTAACTGCATCCAGGCAGCTCGCTTTCTACTTTTTAAACTGCAGGGTTTACCTCCATCCCAAACATTTGCAGTCCAGTAAAATGTGAAGTATCTCTACGAAGATGACTCCTGCTCTGCCAGAACTTACAACCAGCAATAACTATGATAATCCAATATTCTGCACGTTTATTGCCTAGCCATACAAAACAGCACAATAGACATAAAGACAGAATTGATGGATTCAAGACTGAAAATGTAGACTGGGGCACAGAAGAGATGTGAGCAAGACAATGTAACAGGGATCCAGAGAAATACTTGGTCATTTTTCTATAAATCCAGCAAGGGGAAAGCTGATCAGCAATAATACCACGTATCTACCGCATGCAATGTTAAAGTCAAGAAGAGGATAAAAGTATAGCTACATTGATTGGTAGGTGGGCTTAAAAACAAACACTCTTACAGCTTCTCAAAATTCAAAACCATGTTTTGTGCAAGAGACACACAGACGATGACATAAATGAGCAAAACAGTGGTTCTTCTGCAGTGTCCGAGTGCTCCCTGTGGCCTGTTGCTATGGGATATAAACAAAACTGATGAGCACTAAAATATCCATGATAGTTTTGGCAAGTAATTGCCATGTTATGGGAAAACACTAAACTATAAATTCCTTTCTTTGTTGGAATAGATTGATTTATCAACCCCTAAAGGATATAGAAAGGACAAAAGAAAGATTTGGAACAAGCATGGAAGTTCAATACTGTAGCACCATGAGACAGACCATCCAATTACATCGCAAATGAAAACAGTATAAAGTGTCCTTAAATGGCTTCCTACTTATCCTCTCTTACTTCATACTTATTCTAGATAACTTACTATATCATATATCAAATCTACAACATTTTACAGTGCAATGCTGGCAAATGGAAATGGCAATAACTGCCAATACTAAAGAATGAGATAGCTTTTCTTCCAAGTAAAAAGTGAGAAACTTCTCTTTTTCATGGAAAGTACGTTAAAAGTGAAGTTAAGCAATCCTATTCTTTTTCATTCCTGACTTTTGCTATACACCAGATGTGGAACATGGAAACCTTGAGAACGGAAGCATAAAAGGAAATGTGTCCAGAGTGGAAAAGCTTGGCAAACAGAGACCTGCGGTAGGCTATTAGAAAAAAATAAATACAACAAGGGCAGCAATGAATAATACACACCTCAAGGCATCTGCTGCATACTTTGGCACTGACTCAAAGAAGCAGTAACCACACATAACTCTTTGCAACATATGTTATTGGGATAACTCAGCACCTTTCAGCATCAAGTAATTTATTTACCCAATTCATTTTACAATATATGTAATTTCCTGATCAAACCGCTTATTTAGTCAGTTTGGAAAATAAAAATATACTCCCTTAGCCGATTTGCAAAACCCAAAGACCAAATCACATCCTGGTTACTAGTTACTGTAGAAACACTGGCAGAGAGCACAGTGTTGTACCTAACCTCACCTCTTGGTCACTATAAACCACCACACTCCGTACCACATTTTCACTGGGGAAGCTGCCAGTGGCAGGCTGTGGCTGTCATTAATGAACTCAAATCTAAGGTTCACTAATATCACACTCATTAATACATAGTTTTGTGGGACATATTCTGCATGGTTTAGCAAATCAGATACTAGACTTGACTAACAATCACAAATACTATCTGGTTCAGAGTGATTTTTTTTTATTATTATTATGATTAACTAAACAGAATGTCTTTTTTGTCAGAATTTCACACCTTATTTTTGCTGCTTCTGCCCTTTGCGGAGCTGCTGGGATCTGCCATTTGTAATAAAGAATGTATTTTAGAGATACCTTAGTGCTCAGCTGCCACTGATTTCCCACTGGAATGAAGTGCTTAACTACTGGTCTTGGTCTCCTAAATCTGACTTGTCAGAAATGCACTAAGATATTAATTAAAATCCACATTTTCTTACTAGATCACCACAGGATACAGAAATCTAGAAAAATGAAACTGTTGCAACGTCAGAGAAATTTCTTTTTTGTGCATGTTACTCATTTAAAATGAGGAATGATTATTACAGCTGAAAGTACCTCTGGAATCAAAGTATGTTCACTTCAAGAATCCCTAACCTATATTCATTCTAATGGTACTTTCATACAGACAACTGTAATGGTAAAGCAATAACATTCAACTTATAAGCCATTTACTTTTCCAAGTAAGTATTAAAAAAAAAAAATGAGTAAAGATGACATTTTGTTACCAAAATCCTGGAAGTGTTCAAGGCCAGGCTGGATGGGGCTTTGAGCCACCTGCTCTAGTAGGAGGTGTCCCTGCCCACGGCAGAGGGGTTGGAACTAGATGATTTTTAAGGTCCCTTCCAACCCAAACCATTCTATGATTCTATGAAAACAAAACTCATTCAAAGCCACTCAATGCAGAGCAATAATGCAGCTCAAATCTGCATTAAACTAGTAAGCTGGAGAAAACCTGTATGGAACTTTACTACTAATACAATGGAGACAAACCAAACCAAATTAGATCTTATTTAACTGTGATCACTAATATCTAGCTTGAGATATATTTCATTAAATTAACTTGGATGATCTGTTCATTCACCTGGTCTGTAATACAAAAATGAAAAATGCAGCCCAATCATAAAGGTGCTGTATATGTGCAAAGCAAGGAGTAGAAGCGTGTGGTTTGATAACTAAAGAATGGAAAAAATTACACAGCTGCCGAAGTATGTGCCAAGGTTGACTAAGTGTAAATAGCACCTCATTAAAAAGAAAGGGGGGGGGGATAAAAAGAGCTGCAGCATTTGACACTGCCAACAGCGTACAAAGGAGCTTCAGAATTTATTTATTTTGGTAGTCGTGTACCTGCTATTCAATGCTAGAACTTAGCCTTCAATCCTCTCCTGAAGTGCTTCAGGCTTTACAAGAGGCTACCAAAGGCTCCTGACACTGGTTTCTAGGACATACTTCCCTTTCGTTTTCAACTACCAGAATTACAAATGGACTTTATAAGTATTCAAATGCAATCACAATTTTTTTAATTCTTATTTCATTCTACAGAAAAAGAACATGCAATCAATTTTCTATACAGAAATCTGAATAGCTTTCTGGTATATTCAGTATAAGTTTTCCAATTTTGAGAGATTCTCTAAGAGGAAAATTTTCTAGGGCAGGTCATAGGACGTACTTCTAGAGCATCCATGAAAGGCCATTAAAAATAAAGCAAACTAATGTACATTCCATAATCATCTATGTATCACTGAGGAGGGTGTTCCAGAAAAAACCTAAAGAGCTACTTTACATAACTTTCAAAACTACAAATAAAAAGCATTTGCCTTCCAGACATTTAGACCCAATTTATCATAATTTAAGAGCACACATTTAAGGGAGATTTTGGCCAGATCTCAACATCTATGCAGAGTGTACATCCTCCTCAAACATGCATGTACATATATTTAAAAAATAAATCTTACCATAGAATGTAGTGTCCCTAATGAATATCACCAAAAATAACAGAATGAAAATAATAGTATATAAGCAGTATAATATTAAACAACAAATAGAAGTCATAGGATATAACTATAACAGTATTGGGAAAAAAAAAAGTCACTACTTACTTGAAGAACTGATCCACTCCTAATTTTATTCCATTTTTAGTAAAACGCTGAGTAAAAGGTATAAGACTTTCTACATGGCAAGGAACAGACCCTGGCTGTAAGTAATATCCTGGAGTCTTGGTGGGCATTGTAACTTTTGGAGCATCTGAAGAAAGCAAATATCCCCCAAAAGATTACTACCAGCTGCTAACATGTATGCTATTTTTGCCTTTTTTTTAAAAAAAAAAACATCAATTTCTGAGAAAATTATGCTTAGCAGATAATAACATTAACTTCCCCATCACAATCTAAAGACAGAACTTTGGAAGGAAACAGCACAGAAAGTACTTGTGCAAGTTAGAAAAAGATATTAGATACCAATTTTAACTGATTCAGATAGGAGAAATGTACATTCAATTCAAGTTAAAATCTCTTACCAGGAGTAATACTAGAAAATGAAACACTTGAAACTCTCTGGACAAGATAATCATCCTTGTCATAGCCTGTTATTTTAACAAAAAAAGCTTCATCTGGTGGAATGAAGTCAGAAATATTCCAGAGTCCATAGGGCTTTCTGTCAGGATAGTATTTCACAGGCAAGGTCTTAAGAAGTTCCCCAGTAATACTCAGAAGTTCCAGTCGGTCTACTCTAGCTGGAAGAAAGATCCCTGTGGTATTTAGCAGCACGAAGGTAGGAATCCCTAGGAAAACAGAAACATGCTATTTTAAGTTAAAAAAAAAAAAAGAAGTAATTAGAAAAGGAAAGGTTAAATTCCATATGTAAGGCCCACGACCCCATGAATGCACCATTCAGTTTCAACCCTTACTGACTAAGTAGCAAAAAACTAAATTGCGCTAAACTGTGCTCTGCTTATTAGCAGTCAGGAGACACAGCACTGATTAGGGTTTAAATTACTGATTTCCAAATGGCATTTCAGAAATAGCAGCCTATGTATTAACTCCTCACCATGCCCCAGAACCAAGGGCTTTTTCTGAAGCTCCAAAAGTAACAGAAACAGAGTTGGAATTTTGAGGCATTTTGTAGCTAAAGATATCTGGATTTATGTGATGGAAAAAACCCAAGCTAATACAAAAAAACCCACAATACGATAAAACAGGAACATTGGCTGTTCTCACATATTCAAGGCTCAAGAATCAACCAACAGTGGCCCCAGATTTATTCCAGAGTTCACCAGAGAGATCATCATAGACTTCTACTTGATTTTGCGGGCCCAGAAAGGGTTATTGTTTAATATGGAATAAAATGGAAACGAACCTTGCACTGGTCTGCTGGATGTTTTTTTAAAATCTAATGTTGCCTTCCTGGAAAAGCCAGCTCGAAAGTCAATAGTGCTGAGACCTGTGATCCGCACAGAGTGCCTTCCACTGCTCGAGGTCTGAAAAAGCAACGGAGCGAAAGACCGTGTGAATAGCTAGCATTTCAGGAATTGCAACCCTTCCGATCTGTCCACTGAGTTCAGTAGACAGACTTCAGCTTTCATCGAAAAACAAGACAGAAAAGAGGCTTATAACAAAAGCTATAAGTTAAAACTTTTAAAGTTTTAAAGCTTTACTTTTGAATACTAGACCCTACAATTGTAGCATCAGCAAAAAGAGCTAATTTGTCTCAGAGGTAAATCACAACCCAAACGCAAAAGAAAACCAACTATTTGTCACGTGCTAGTGACTGTAAGGGGAGACCATCTGGAAGTTCAGATTTTGACATTGTAAAGTATATTATAAAATAGTGAATGAAACACAAGACAACAGAAAAAACATTATTGCTGGTAATATATATAGGCAATTTACTTCCAGTGCTACAGTTTATCTTACTTTTTTTGTTTATTAGTAAGTTCCCTTTTTAAATAAACATAAAACTAATTTTACCCATGAGGCATATGCAAACATCATTGAACTAGAATTGAATCTCGCCAGGGACATCAAGGACAACAAGGCAAAAAAATCTGTAAGTATGTCAGGAATAATGGCAAGACTGGGGAAGATGTAGGCCCTCTCCAGAAGGAAACAGAAGACCTGGTCACCCAGGATATGGAGAAGACATATGAAGACTGAAACACTGAATGACTTTTTCACCTTGATCTTCAGCGGGAAGGGCTCTAACCACACCACCCAAGTCACAGAAGGCAAAAAGAGGGGCTATGAGAATGAAGAACCACCCACTGTAGGAGAAGATCAGGTTTGAGACCACCTAAGTAACCTGAAGGTACGTAAGTCCATGGGACCTGAGGGAGCTGACAGATGAAGTTGCTAAGCCGCTCTCTGTTATATTTGAAAAG
>JAOXJM010000004.1:6854638-6866074 GCA_026413425.1 Tringa solitaria
CGTCTGATGTAATTAAGCAATTTTTTTTTAATTATTTTTCTTTTTAAACAAATCACCAGTGTGTCTCTGTACCAGGTTTTTCATCATTCCTGGTCCTGGAAGCATAGACAGACATTCAAACAAGTCTCCATAGAGCTGCTTAGCTCAACATGCTTTACTAGTTCCAGTTCTGCATCAGTATCAATAGTTTCCTACAGTGCTGTATGTGAATTAATAATCCTTTTCAAACTAGTTCTGCACTTATGGCACCGACAATACACAACATACATCCATTCAGTACTCCTCATTGTGAGCTTGACTATAAAGGTGTCTTACACAGGTGACTTCCCCTCCAAAAATGACAATATAGTGTTCACCCTTCTAGAATATATCTTAGGAAAGCTGGGATCATGCTGCTTAATCTATGTAAAGAATACAATAATAATACAAAGCATGAGTCACTTTAGGCCGCAGTTACACAATGGAACTGAAAAGATGATGTAAAAACTTACAGTTCATTATCCCTCCCTTCCACTCCCGCACATGTGTCACAAGATGCTACCCCTTATGAACCAGATCAAGGTACAGACTGGACTTTGTCTGAAGATAATCTGTCCACAAAACATAGTGTGATTTATAGTTTGGTTATTACTGCTAATCATGTTGATCTTAACTTTTTAAGATTTCTAAATCCTTTAAGGTCCATTCTGTAACTGTATGTTACTAGGATAGCACTCACATGAACAAATTTACATATATACTGTAGTATTTAAATGATTTACTGATAAGGCGTTTGAATTTAATGTGTATTTATTGACTTTGTGAACCTGCTAATGAAATCTCTCTCCGGCCTGCAAGCACACATCATCTCCCTCTCCCAGTCTTCCAAACCTGCTCTACACAGCAAAGCCCCTCAACTGAGAATATCTCCTCACTAGACTCAAAAACTTTGGTGCTCACTTCATCCTTTCTTCACCCAAAGGAAAAAGATGACTAAGGATTTGACTTACGACAGTAACATCTAATATCTTGGTAAGAATTTTATACTACTGCCTTCAGAATATGTCACAACACATAGGTCACAAAGGATGTTTATTATAATGCAAACTCATCTATGAATATCTATGATAAATAACATAGTAAATCATTATACAATCCCCTTATAAGCTATAGGATGAGTCATACATGATTTCTGCAGTAATTTTACCTTAATTGTCCACGTTCCAGGCTCTGGATCTTTGACATTTACTACCTTTGCAGAGTTGTGGATATTTAGCAATTCATTCAGTCCTGATCCTTTACTGATCTGCTTGCCTAAAAAAAACAACCAAAACCAACCAGGGAGTAAATACAGCATTGCCTAAAAAAAAAAAACCAAAAAACTACGGAGTAAATACAATATTGTTCTTCTGTACTGATGTATTTTTGATACTTGATTTACTCACTACTTAGTAGTGGTTAACATTTACAACAGTCAAAATCCCCTATAATTCTTTGCCAGAATACTAAAAAGGCTCTTTTATTTTCGCTCTTTTCATTCACTTGGGAAATTTAATCCAGCCTGCAACAAGACAGAACTGTTGGAAACCCAGAAACTGAAAGCAAAACAAGTTCTCTTCCTAGCAAATACTGAGCTTTCAGTGAAAGGAGGCAGCACAGAAGCAAATTCCCAAGATTTTAGAACAAACTTGTCCTAACCTACCTGCCAGCTGCCAACCCACTCATTCTTCCATTCTCTAGACCTATTTCAAGGAGGATAAACTCCACAAGTAATAATACTGATAATCCATGTTCTCCTGGCAGAGAGGGATTAGCACATGACTAAGGGTGGGAATGCATATGAGATCCTCACAGGGAATTTAGCCTGTTAGGCATCATAGGCACCAATAAAAGAGCACAAGTTTTCATAGTGCACCATACCACACTTCATACATACACCTGCACATACAAGTATATGGATGGTTGTATGCACAAACCTATTCTCTATACAAGTATTTTGATCCCTCAAGGCTGACTATAAAGTACCATCAGCACGAAAAACACATCTGGCTCGCTCAGAACACTAAAAGGAAAGGTGAAGTTGAGAATGGGATGCCCCAGTGTCAATTTTTAAGAGCTTATCAGACATGCCTCGACTAACTTCAGTGAAACCATGTGGATTTAGATGCATGGAGTGACCTATGAGAAAGGAAAACATATAGATGGGGTCATAGCTTCAGCTAAGCCTGACAGTTGTGCCCAGGACTGTGTGTTGTCATCGTTTGATGAGACACTCTGAGCAAATTTCTTGCCTGTAAACAAAGAAAAATGCCTCAATGGAGGACAGACCAGATTATACTGCAGGGAACCCATCCTGTGCATATAATATTTCCAAGGTACTAAAACTTAAACTGTATCCATAGCCAAAAGTCATTCAGAGAATACAAAGTAAGATGTGAATTTATTTCTGGAGTGCTGCTGCAGGTACCTAAGGCATCAACATAACAATGAACAGGAGATTTGTTCAAAATATATTCAATTACAAATTAGCATCCATATCTGTCATTGTGTTCTCCATCACACACTGTTCAGCCAGAGATGGGCACATAAGACAGTTTGATTCTGAATGCTCTTAGGATCATTTGACTTAAGATAGTAATGTCTAATATCTTGACAAGAATTTTATACTACTGCCTTCAGAATATGTCACAATGCACAGGTCATAAAGGACATTTATTATAACACAAACTCACTTATGAATATCTGTGATAAATAACATAGTAAATCCTTATACAATCCCCTTATAAGCTATAGGACAAGTCATAAAATGATTTCTGCAGTAACATCAGAGTGCTTAAAGAATCCAGACCTTGTTTTACCCTTCACCACATAAAAAACAACCATCATGTATAACCCTAAAATGATGGTTCAGTGACTATATAAATACATGAAAAACAAAAGTGTCCAAAAATTTGGATTGCAAGGACAAACAGCAAGAAAGTAGATGGATGTGAAATGAAGTGGTCAGAACAGGGAGGATTTCCAGTTTGCTCTGAGCCAAAAAAATGGAACATTGGGAACAATTTAAATATCAGAAGTGTATATATCCTGTGTTTTAAAAATAAAATATAATTCTAAAATATCCTGAAATCCTGATACTGGTTTTTAAAATGTGAAAGACATTTAAAAAACACAAATATGGCCTTCCCCATTGGAGACAGTATTAACGATTTGTCTTTTCATTTGCTTTTTTTTTTGCTATCACAAAAGGTATAAACTACTTCACCTAATGGATCATGAATTTCAATTGCTGGTGAAGGACCGCTCAAGGACACTGTAACCTCCTTCAGACTTGGATCAAAAGGGATCTGCCAAGTATTTACAGCCATGGTCAAATGGTCTGTAGACAAGAGATGCACTTTGGAGGCTTGAACTGCTTCTTCAACCCATTTCAACACCTAGAAGAGACAATAACAGATGTTATTATACTGTAAAAAGTATTTGCTGTTGAAATATTTACTGCTGAAATACTGCCTCTACTCTCTTGTAGGGATTCCATGTTAACTTCTATATTATAATAGAAGATCACTCTTTTCAGCAATGATTCTATTGTCTGATGATGTGCAGCTACCAAATAACACTGAGGAAACACCATAGTAAAGAACTCGCCTAATACAATCACCCGATGCATCCATTTCAACAAAGATATTCTGGAGACAGCAAAAACAGGATTTCAACTTGTATCAGGAGCACAGAAGAGCAGAAGAATACAGAAAGAAGACAGCATACCAGAAATATAGAGGAAACAAAGGACCAACATCAACACAAATATATGCTTCAACTTCTACCATTCCATGTAAGATTCAATATACATGGTATGACAGAACAGACAGCCTGCAAAAACAAAGACCAAAACTATGTTGTCTTACCTGTGCAGTTATTGATTTTTGAAGTGAATAGGCTTATTTGCCACATTAAGGCAGACAGATTTTTTTTAAATTTTAATATTTAAAAGACATGCAATTTTACTAGAAGATATTACTGAAGCCATGACAGCATGATGTTTAAAGGAGTACAGAAACAGACTTGGATACACCTCTATACAGCATCCACACATGCACTTTTTAAAAGGAATTAGGGATACAAATCTATGCGTATTTCTGATCATTGCCTGAAGGAAGAAGCAAAACTCCCTCATCCAGATGCATCCAGTAATTGCTATCTATGGACTTTTTCAATTTTTTTTCCCTGAAGCACATAAAGCACAGCAGACAGGCTGGAATAGAGGGGAACAATGCTTTAGAAGAGAAATTCTCGTGACCAAAACCAAATTTGTGCCTTACAGAATTACAGTCCTTAACTTCAAATATTTTCAATGACTATCAAAATTTAAATTAAAAAAAAAAAAGTAGCAGAGGTCTACATTATCACCACTTTCAATTTTAAGAGAAAATAACAAAGATGGCCAAAACCCAGGCAGAGTCTATGGTCTCATTCTTTCAACTACTACTAACTCTGGAGTTGAGCGCTATCAGGTCTCTCAGCACCAAAAACACAACCCAGACTGACAGAAATGGGGTCACACAAGCGATGCCAGATTTCCCAAAGAATATAATAGAATCATAGAATGGTTTGGGTTGGAAAGGACCTTAAAGATCATAGAGTTCCAACTTCCCTGCCGTACTACAGAGTTTACCTCAGGTTTGTGGTAGTCAAGAGGAGATTAGATGATATTTTGCCCAAGCATAAAATAATATAGGCAAGATGACACCACTATAAAATTTGTTATACGACCTGTTTGATCCGTCTATTTGGTCTCCGTGGCAAGGTGTTGTCAGCGGGGTGGCCTCTGTGAGGACACCAGGGCCGCCCTGTGCTGGACATGGCCGACCCCAGTTGGTTCTGCAACAGCCTCACCACAGCCAGAGCCGAGCCCCTCAGCCACGCTGGGGTAAATGTATTTAAGAAAGGGCAAAATGCTGCCAAGGTAGTGAGGGGCAAGGGAAAAAAAAAAAAAAGTGTGAGAAACAACCCTCCAGGTGAGAGGAAAAAAAAAAAAAAAAAATTAGGGGAGGTGGTGCTGCCGGTGCCAAAGCAGAGATCATGAGGGGACACCAGGTGGGCCAGCTGTTTCCCTGCAGCCCATGGAGGACCCCACACCAGAGCGGATTTTTCCTGACAGGACTACAGCTTCCTGGGAAAGACCTCAGTGAAGGAGGAGGAAGGCGTAGACAGAATCATGGAATGGTTAGAGTTGGAAAGCACCTTAAAGATCATCAAGTTCCAACCCTCCTGGCATGGGCAGGGACACCTCCCAGGTTGCTCAAAGCCCCATCCAGCCTGGCCTTAAACACATCCAGGGATGGGGCATCCACAACTTCCCTGAGCAACCTGTTCCAGTGCCTCACCACCCTCACAGGAAAGAATTTCTTTCTTTAGAAAGAAGAAAACCCTATGTACTGAAACCCTTATGTATAGAAACCCCTATGTACTGACCACAGCCGCCATCCCGCCGTGGCGCTGAGGGGAGGGAAGAAGGGCTGGGTGTGAGGCCGAGCTAGGGAAAAAGGCGGGAAGAAAGGTGTTCGTATTTGTCTTTGTTTCCCACTACCTGAATGAGTAATTAAGTACCTACTTTAATTGGCAACAAATTAATTTTCCTTAAGTTGAGTTTGCTTTGCCCTCAACCATGACTGATAAGTGATTTCTCTGTCCTTATCTCGACCCAGAAGCTTTCTCCCCCTGCCCGGCTGTAGAGAGCCATCAAGCAGCTGAGCGGGACCTCGGCTGTAAGCCAAGGTGACCAAAAAACGCACTGCAATCAAAAAAACCACCCTCCCCGAAACGCTCAGCCTCTCAAAATAAATTATATTATGTCAGCTTTGTATGTTACAGAGCTGAAGCATTTTATTATTTTTTTTTAATCCCACTGATGAAATATTGGTTTCCTCTAACATTGTGAATGTGACTAACAGAAATATTGATCCCTGATTTTAGGTTACAATTAACCATGGCTGCATTCAGAAACATCGTTTAAAGGAGCTTTCCATTAGGTCAGTTCAACTGGTCAGTGCACAAGACTTGGAAACCAACAATAAACTAACCTAGACCTGTCACTCATCAGCAACAGAGGGCTCAAGAGTAAGTCCTTAGCTCTAGGGACCTGATTCAACACCTTAGCCCAAAAGAGCCTCATTCCCTTGGCTTGCTGGGCAGAAATTGCATATGTTTTCCATTTAAAAAAAAAAATGGGTGGGGGTGGACGGGGTAGAGGGGTGGTTATGCCACAGGTTTCCATGCAAGATAACTGTGACAGAACCTAGGATCAAGGTGAGGACACGTCTTACCAGAAATGGGAGCTAAGGGTCCCTGATAAAATCCAGTAAATAATTCAACAGTACACAATCAAAAATCTAACCTGAAAGGTACATATTTAGCTGTCTCACCAAGTCTGTTAATAACGGAAATTATGGGTCCAAGGAGTTAGCTTCAGCACTGCTTTGTCAAAGTTTAAGTACACTTGAACTACCACTACACAATCCAGATGTTTGCATAAAACCAGAAATAAGTTTGTATATGCATTCACAAGTATCATGGTTTGGGCCGGACTGGCCACTGAAATGAACAACAGATGCTCTTCCTCACCTTTCCCTGAAGGGAGAGGAGGAAGAGAGAGAGACTTATGAGCTTAAAAAGAAACTAAAGTACTTTAATGAAAATATTAATCAAGTAAAAAAAAAAAAAGAAAATAATGAAATATGTATAATACATACGAAACCATTCTGAGCTCCCAAAATGGTGATCAGCAGGCATCAGCAGGCACTGTGAAAGTCCCAAAACTAGACTCAGCGACAGATGGGAACTGGATTCAGGAACACACAGATCAGGATCAAAGGCAAATGAACAGTCTTCCTCGAACACCAGCCACTGAAGAAAGAGAACTGACCTTTTGATCCCTCAGCCTTTATACTCAGTATGGGACAGTTATTTCCCAACAGGGGAAATAACAAAGTCAGCTGACCTTAGTTGTTATAGCAATAAGTATAAGCAAGACCCTCTCTGCATACCATCCCTTGGCATAAATTATAAACAATCAGGTCTTATCACTCTGGGATTGGATTATGCCATTAATTTCAGAGAGTTCAGTTTGTTAAAGAGGCTTAACTGAAAAGTAAAATTACTGAACAGAAAATTGGTTGTTTACCTCAAACCAGGACAAGAAGATGACACATTTCAGAAGCTATAAACCACAATTATTTGATCGATTTCCAGAGTTGCATACTGAATGCAATTCCTTATGCCATTTTTCTCAGTGCAGCTGGGCGAGTTTGTCAAAAAACCCACTTTTTAACAAAGTGAGAGAAATTACATGTCTGAGACAGAAGACTCTGAACATACAGCTACTATCACACAACAATATAATAGTATTGGCATAGCTGCAGACCACCAAAATTGATATCATCAGATTCCTCAAGAAATTCCTTAAGAACTCTCAGCAATAGAATTAACTATGCTGTTTAAGAGAAGGGATGATAACATTTTCCTCCATATCTACCTTCCCTCTGCTCCCATCTTCGACTCCCATTTTACAATAAGAATATTCATTCAAAAACTATCCAAATCCACTAGACCAATTTCAGGTTTGAGTTAGCATATACATGTGAACTTAAAGCAGTTAATCTCATGTCTTCAAAGCAATAACACACACTGAAAGACGGGGGGGGAGAAAATCAACCTATTTTAACATCTCTGCTTTCATAACGCTTCAAAATGTCAGCTTCAAAGTTAAAATAAAATAAAATAAAAAACACAAAAAAACCCCACACTCAGTCTTGGACTTTTAGATCAATTTAAACCAGCTAAGTTTAAATTTTCAACTGGATATCTGCGTACACACTGAGTTTTGTGGTCCCTGCTGGAACTAGATAATTTGCAGGCAATGAAAAATTATGGGGATGTAAAAATATTTGAACATTTACCAAGATCCAATCTGAGTCCAGAATGGTGACTGAGCTCAAACTTTTCTTTTTTAAATCTTTACCAAGTTGTTTTTTTGTTCTTAATGAAAACAGTCTTCCACTGTGCAAGAGCTGTCTAGACGCTCCACTCATCTGCTATAGTTTGATAATTTAGCTAATGGATTACATGTAAAATCAAAAGACAAGTATTGCTATAGCTTCAACTCAGATGTGCAACATGAGTTTCAAGGATACTAGGTTTCCATCTGTCTGTCTTACAGACCAAGAACTTTTATCTGTTCTTGAAGTACATCATGAGGTTCTTCTGGTTCTGACTCTCTTTTACTATTAATGACACACACTTAATTCTGTTATCTTTCTGGGGACATGAAGTGGAAATTACAGGGACCAATCAGCATGGATTTTTCCAAAGGAGACAGTGGTTAGTTAATTGAACTGTTCCACTCAGTACACCCTTAATGAGAGTTTGGTCTTTCCTCTTTTGTTCCAACAGCTAGGTAGTCAAGACAGGATGTGAATACAAATCACTGCCAGGATTCTAAAAGAATTATGTCCTACTTCTGTAGCTCTTACCATTTGTTACATTGAAAAAAGTAATAATCTTAAGAAGAGTTGGCATGAAACAAAAGTAAGTAGGACTACAAAAAGCTGTAATATTTCTGAAAAGCAGGCATACACATTTTATATTCTGACTTATTGTGAATATGAAGTAAAGTGAGGCTGGCTCAAGATCTTCAGGGAAGCCTAACCAACACTAAATATTAGACATAGGTTCTCAAGCACACATTATGCCAACTGTGTCTGACCTTATGCATATGGAAATGTATTTCCTTATATAAATACATGTTGATCTAGTTATAACAAGTATGATTTTTAGACCCTCCGATTCCTATAATTGTACATCAACTAAGTTGACAAGGGTTCTGTCCTCATTCTTTATTTTTAGTTTGTGTAATCACTTTGCCCGACTGCCAAGCTATCACATTAGCCACACCACCTTAATCTCTTTACGAGAGATTACGAGATTGCCCAAAAGGGCAATAACAACACATTTCTGTCTCATGGGAGTGTTATGTGAACAGACACAGTAATGAAGTACTTCAATACTGCAGCAACTGCTGTAAACCTTAGCTAAAATTCCAGTTCCTTAATTGTATGCAGGTTGGCTGATGACCCTGAGGCTACTTAGGAGCAGCAGAATTTGCCCTTAGAATAAAATGCATCATCCCAGGGAAGAATTATGTTGTGCAACTGCCATTTCAGAAAAAAAGAAAGCAAGAACACCTTTGTTTTGAAGCCAAGTATATATCAGAAGTAGAAGCTACTGAGAACGAGTAAGGGTCTGAAAATCCATACTGGAACCCAACTTCAGTTTTTGAGAGTTTTTCAAGTTCAAAAATGAAAATGGAAGGCAAGAGAATGACCCAGCTGTCTTAACTCTGGCAGTAACTTGCTTGTATAGTTAAATTTTTCCCTTAAGTTCAATAGGCAATTCTGGGACATCCATTTCCCAACCCTGTCATACCAAAGACGTTTGCAATACTGAAGTAGATTATTTTTTTTTTGCCTTTGAGACCCTTACAGAAAGCCCTCAAAACAACAGCAGCTTTTGTTGTTCTGCCAAAATGCGACTTGATTAATATTACTAGAGGGGGAAAGGCAAATACAGAAATAATTTATAATACTTCAGAGAATTTGCTCTTGCAACCTGCCCTGCTGTCAGGTCTTGTCTTGGAATGCATACCAAAACCTGGCAAAAATCTATGGACCATGGTCTCTATTCCCATTTGTTTACTCTGGGTCTCAAGCAGCAGGAATTGAACTTAACTGTTTCATTGCTTAAGTATATGTAGGTTCATACTTCCACACAAAGAGAAAAATATTTTAACAATGTTTTTTAAATGCAAATCTGAAATATGACAGTGCATGTTAAAATTATACTATGAAAATAAATCATAAATTATACATATAATTATAATTACATGTATAAAAAATACACGACTCAAAAGTTTATTAGTGTTTAATCTCAAGCTCTTCAAAGTTAGGAAACAAAAGAACTAAGCCTGCCTGCTTTCAACTGTCTTTAAAACATCCTTTTGCACTTGCTTTATGACAGTCCTTATGTACACGATCACAGTCTATTTTTTTCAGAGAATCCAAGTTCCATATAAAACAGAGAAAGAAAAGCTGTAACTATTTTTTTTTCCCTCCCTTGTTTGGCATTCATTGTACAATACACACCTTCAGAGTAAAACATACTCACTCTCCAAGGCAGCATTCAGCTGCCTCTGCCATGAAACCATTCCTTCTTTTTCCATGGAAATGCATACTTAGTGTTTGGGATGGAGGGAAAAGAGAAGGCAAGAAACAGGACCATGCAAGAAACCTTAATTCTAAATTGCAATTTTGAGCTTTTGACTTCATCATCTTCATGTTATTCTTGTAAAGCAGTGGAGGCGCTTTCTACATTTCTAACAAAGTGAAACAAAATTTAAAATTGCTTCCTCATGTAGCATCATCCAAACATATACTTGGTTCATACATAAGACAGACCCATAACACAAACTCAAGCTGTGTAGGTGTAACTCCTAGGTTGCCATCCTCTGTGAGGACTAACAACCAGGAGAAATAGGATGCTTTTCCAGTGGGTTTGAGAGACTTCTGTTCACAGCAAAGCATTCATGATCAGGAGGAATACTGGACTCCATTCCAGATCCACAGGAACTTACAGACATTAACCTTCTGCATCCTCCTCACATGAATGACCCCTTTTGCACCATTCCTGTTCTGCTAACAGTCTTGTTCTATCCCTGTCTTCAGTCCCCTTCCCAATCTCGTCTCATTCACATCATTGCCGTCATTCTTCTCACCCAAATTCCAAACACTTTTTTTTTTCCATCTAGTCCTATCCACCTTTCAAGTCACTCAACACCCCCCCACTTTTTCCACCGATGACTGTGAAGGAGATTGGAGACATGCATTGTCTCAGTCCTCCTCCCATCAATGTTCTGTATATGGAACCGTATATGGAACATCCATTTCTGCTTATGTTAAAAATCAGTAAGAAAGCTGTATTTTTAAGCAGCCTAGGGAAAATTTTCCCTTCTTACAGGAAGGTCAGAACAAGAAAATTAGTGTTTCAGTACTAAAAGAAATTGAAAACTGCTGCTCACTAGCTCAGTTCTTGTGAACTCCCAGCTTTAGCCATACTGATCAGTCCAATTCATCAGACACTGTAATGACTCATTTTTACCACAAACAATCAAAATGACCTGGAGGTGTGATCTGAACCACCAATGACTAATTAAATCACCACTATTTTTAAGCTGTATCAAATTCACACTCTGCTGATCACCACTGTTCATTTTAACACCAGTTCTGACATCAGTACAAACCTCTGTGCATCAGAATCACTTACAGGAATTTCCTTACAGTACTCCATTATGAAAGGAATGTGTAAGTGTGGTGTAATATAACTTCAGTTCAAGACAAAATTAGT
>JAOXJM010000004.1:6898047-6910519 GCA_026413425.1 Tringa solitaria
TGGGGCATCCACAGCTTCTCTGGGCAACCTGTTCCAGCGTCTCACCACCCTCACAGGAAAGAAGTTCTTCCTAATATCTGATCTAAATCTCCCCTCTTTCAGTTTAAAACAATTACTTCTTGTCCTATCACTACACCCCCTAATAAAGAGTCCCTCTCCATCTCTCCTATAGGCCCTGCTTAGGTACTAGAAGGCTGCTATACGGTCTCCCCAGAGCCTTCTTCAGGCTGAACAATCCCAACTCTCAGCCTGTCTTCATAGGAGAGGTGCTCCAGCCCTCTGAGGAACACCACTCATCACTGGCTTCCACCTGGACATTGAGTGCAAGCCTTTAAGTGCAGCTGTCCAGCCAGTTCCTTATCCACTGAGTGGTCCATCCATCAAATCCATGACTGAGACCAGGATGCCATGTGGGACAGTGTCCAACACCTTGACTTCATACTTCCTAAATTCTAGACTTCTTCTGATCTAACCTTTGCTCCCTCTGAAGCCAGTGAAAGGAAACAAGACCCCCAAAGAGTATTTAAAAACTCACTAGCAATTAATTACTCAATAAAGGTGCTAATTTCTTTGTGTGTATTACAGAAAGAGCCTTTGGGTAGCTAGTCTCAGTGTCATGGCTTCACATATCTTTACATAACGTGATCCATTGAAGTGCTTGAGGAACACGAAGTCATTGTGCTTCTCCTCTGGCAAAAAAAGGGAAAAGCTCAGCTCACATCTACAGTTACCAAAGAACAGGTTGCACATGTGCTTCCAAAGGCAACAAGAGAAGTTTAACCATAGACCACAAAGAATATGCATGACCCAAACGACTCTGATGCCACTTAAAAATATAACTTTGCAAACTATACCTATATAAAATGCAAATCTTGGATGCAGGGTTCAGCCAACAACTGCCTAGCATGAATTCATGATAGACATGACTGAAGAATCTCACAGAGCAGATCTGAGAGCAACACACCTAGAACAGGAAATCCTAAACACTGGCAATAGTTACAAAAAATAATTATATTCAACAATGTAATTCTCCCTGGCTGTAATAAAGTAAGAGCATGAAGCAGCCAATCCAGAGCACATTTCATTAAATCCATTCTATTTCTTCTAACAAAACTGTTGATTATCAAGGCACGGAGAGCTGATCAAGTAACACCATCAGTCTCTTTCAAGAGAGAAATTGTTTTGCCATTTGCAAACTGAAAAACATATGTTCCCAATATTTTCTCTGATGTATGCATCTCCTTCAAAACCAAAGCCCACAGCATATGCCAAAAATCGAATCATTGACTGGAAAATATATACCAACTGGTATCTGAGGGCTTTCTCCATCTAAAGGGTTCCTCCTGTCATTTTTTTAGGCCACATTCAAAATCCATTAAGTAAATGAAATATGTGCTCCTTTTCCTCACTCCTTAATCCAGCTTATCCTCAACTGACTGAATTGAATCCACTCTAGTATAAATTTCAAGCAGCCTCAAATACGCACACAAAAAGTGTAAAGCACAAGTTAGAAAGACTAGAGAGACACATACCTCAAGTCCACACAGCATAACAGAGATAGCTCTAAAGTTCCTAACAAGTTGGTAGAGCCGGATGAAGAACGTCACAGATACATAAAATGAGTTTATATCAGGTTGGTGCTTTGTTGCTTACCATTGGTTAGGAAAAGCTTAAGCCCAATTTTATACAAGCAAATGTAGTCCCACCACTCCATGGCCCCCTACGCAGGAACAAGCATGGTTTACCCTCCTGCAGTTAACATGCAGCCCAGCTCTGTATCACACGATGTACAGCTTTCAAGAGGCATGGGAATGTGTCCCCACACCTCATCCAAATCAAGCTGGCACTGCAGGATGGTACACACACAGAGGCAGGATTAAGGATCAGAGTCTCAGTCGTCTTCAGTTCTAGGGTTTTCTTTCCTTCCTTCTCCTCCGAGAACTGGAGCTTTTGTCTTCACCAAAGCCCCACCACAGAAAGCATTGTTTTACACTGTTGTCTTCTAGTATTGCTGCTTTAAAAGAACAAGAATGGCATTTCAAGAGGCAAATATTCTCTGCTTAGCCTCCTTGTCAACTTCCCTCTGTATATTTCACTGACAATTCATCTTACAATGAACACTATCACCTCAGTTAAAGCAAGATAAATGTGTATAATATTTATACCTCCTTATTCGTTTCATTCCTGTGCATTCTCAGAAAATAACTGCTTTCCCCACATGAGACAGAATATATCAATCTCAGGGAGGGACAGCTTAGTCATAGCTTAAAAGCACTTGAAGACCTGCATCAAATATTTGCTTTTTATAAACCATTAGAAATTTGATTTGTGGGCATTTAAACCAACACAGCAGATGCGTACACCATCAGAAATGTCTCTTTTCTTTCCATACCATAGAGCTCCCATCAAGACTCACAGCCAATGTGGCCTACCGTTAAAACAATTATTGCCACGAACAGGATGAACCTGGCTTCTATACATTACTTTGTGTGCAAACACAAGATACTGCAACTTTTGATAAATAAATTGAAAGTGGGGGCAAGGAGCACAGAGGAAGTCAGAAGAGTACAAATTCAGCTCTTATACTGTTGGAATCCCCTTTCTTCCCACTGCTCCCAGTTATTGGGCATTGCTACCTTAGATGAGAGTAATTATCATTCCCTGCTTCACAAGGAGGAGAAGGCTTAGTCCTCAGCTGCCCAGGCAGGCAGAGACAGCTTTAACAGGTCTTTCTTCCACACAGCATTTCAGAGGGATTAAACCATATTGACTGCTTGGGTAATTCAGGACATGGTGAAATATGCTTCACAGTCACTTTTTATCTGGGGCAAGGGTTCACTGGGGTTTTTTTTTCAGTTTAACTGGCACCAGCTAGATCATTTCTATCACTTTCTGGTTCAATATTGTGTTATATTTACTTTGAGATCAACTGGTAAATAGTTAAAAGTAACAGAAATAATGGGGCAGCAATCTCTAACGGGAAGGAAGGGACAAATCTTTTTGTGCAGAACAGCAGCAGCTGAAAGACCAACTAGAGCTTCATACTGTCACTGCGGATTTGTGCTGCTCTTTAGATGTGTATTTTGTGATACGTGCTTACACGTCCGCGCTGATGTCACCGAGAACAGTGAGGAGTGGCTTCTCATCAGGTTCAGTTCACCACGTCTGCTCTAAAGACACCATCGTATCTGGAGTGGAAGTTCCAGAACCTACAAGCCACCCTTCCCTTTGCAGCAAGGTGTGTGATCCTCTAGCAAAGTCTACATTTTGCTATTTGCTAGTCATCAGAAAATACACCTGTAGTAAGTGATGTGAAGGAAAATCTACTATACTGGGAAGTGAAAGATGTTTTCGGGATACATGGAGTGGTAATAGTAATGTACAGATTCTAAGGCAACTGATAAAGAGCTCTCACATTAAGACCCACTGTATTTGGGAGTACCTTTAAAACCCTCTATCATTAGTTGTTACATTCATTAGCGACACACCTAATGGTTGAGTCTGCCATGGCACTGCAATCCTGACTGCTATTTGGGACACAACGCGTGAAGTGTCCTCAATGTATCCAGAAGCCATAGAGAACAGACAAACACTGCTAGACAGCGAGCCTCATCTGCTAAACAACATCAGTAATAATTACTGGGACAGAGTAACACTGGGATGCATTACTAATGAACTACAGAGCTTGCCATGTAATTGTCACCGCCTGGAGCTGGGGACAGCAAAGCAAAATAGAACAAGTAGCTTCTGTGTAAGTTGAGTAGGCAAGAATTTCAAACATAGCATGAAAAATAATTCACAAAGCAAAAGAGAATTACGTACTTGAGGCATTATCACTTTTTTCCTAAGGAAAAGATAATCTCCATTGTATCTTTGAGTGAAAAAAGGCATAAAATCCTCTCCCTTGCAAAAAAAAAGATTCAAGAATGGGAGGGAAAATTTACCATTGGCCATACCTTTAGGATGGGACAGGCAGAGTTAAGACAGTAGAAAAATAAGTTGTAAGCGATATTTCAATAGGCTTTTGGATGATGTCACATTTCTGCCCTGACTCAAAGATTTTGGAACTTCTGGCACTGGCAATACTGTCTTCTGTAATTTATATAAACAGCTACTTTTTGAAGGACCCCAGATGAGACCTTCCAAACAACTAAGAAAACAGTTATGTAACCGCATGGGACTGATTTTATAGATATCACAATGTCTCCATTAAGGACAACAATAAAGTTTCAAAACACTTATTGCACATACAATGAGTAAGATTATCACAGAAGTTTCAACAGAAATGGAAAATATCTGTAGGTGCTTTAGACTTTATCAACTTGGGAGTTGCTAACTATTATACAGTATTGGTGATTCTCATTCAACTGATGACAGTAACAATAAAATTTAGTAGCTGTAACAGCAATAAAGAGGCAGTATTTGAGCCCAAAGGAAACAGAATATTTCCTGCTGAAATTGTGAGATAATAAGTAATAGTAAAGCTTCAACAGTTACAGCACAAAAGGGCAGATTTAACAGTTATTATTCCAAGTTCTAATTATCATTTGTCTTCAGAGGTACCAAGACAGCACTGAACAGTTTTAAGTTTACACTGTGTCTCCTAAAATTCGAAAGAAAAACTCAAAACTTGGATGTACACTGATTAATGCTGTCACTTTATAACTAAAGAAGTCCAAAATAAACCAAACACACAAAAAAAAACCCACCGCTTGTGCAACCTTCAGTTTTTCAGGTGGGATTTTCAGCAATTTCTGGGGCCACCAAAGAACACTACCCTGAAAGATCAGCCATGACAACTCTAACCTGATATTTTGTGATACATCAGTGGAGCTACTGCACCAGAACAGGGAGATTGGACTTACTAAATTAGCACATTGTTTTCCCACTTTGGATTTTGGGAATAATATGAAACCCACTCAATCCTCAAAATAAGACAACTATTTGAATTAAGTGGAGAGAATAATCGTCTTTGCCTCTGACCTTACTCTTACCAAAGAGCTGGGGAAACTCTTCTCTTTCCTTCCTACAAAAACTATGGGATTTTGCTAAGTACCAGTATTTGCAAGACACTTTCCCAGAGGAACTTCATTGCCAAGCAGTTTATTCCTCCTTGCTGATCTAATCGCTTGTCCAGTTCAAATATTAGACAGATTTCAAACAGTTTTACCTACTAAGGAAGGTAAGGAGAAGCACTGAATGTGGACAGGAAGATCTACTGTCCAAAGACAAGCAGACCTCCCCAGAATCCACCAAGTCCTCCGTTCTTGATGGGCAGTTTCCCATTTCCACCTCACTGTGTGGTTTGCAGTGTACTCAAAACTCAATTAAAAACCCACCGTATTAGACTTACAGAGTGCTGAAAGTCACCTACTGAAGTACTAAGGAAATTTATACCACACCACAGCATGGCTTCTAACAGACCAACCTCAAATAAGTGCTATTACTTACCCACAAATGCAATGACACCAGCAGATCTATATGACTCCCAGAATGAGAACTGCAAGGCAATACGACACAACAGGAGCTCCCAGACTTTTCTTGTGCTGCCCCCATCCCTTGTACAAACTGCACTTCAGTGGTGCCAGCAAACTCAGATACCAGTACAAAATACCGCATTTGCCTTAAACTTGTCCTTGCTGCATTGGAACTACTACCATATGATTTCTGTACAGTCTCTGTACGCAGATGACACCAGGATGAGAGGGTGTGTTGATCTGCTTGAGGCTAGGAAGGCTCTACAGAGGGACCAGGACAGCCTGGATCAATGAGCCAATGGGATGAAGTTCAACAAGGCCAAGTGCCAGGTCCTCCACTTGGGTCTCAACAACCCCATGCAGCTCCACAGGCTCAGGGAAGAGTGGCTGGAAAGCTGCCTGGTGGAAAAGGACCTGGGAGTGTTGGTTGACAGGCAGCTGAACATGAGCCAGCAGTGTGCCCAGGTGGCCAGAAAGGCCAACAGCATCCCGGCCTGCATCAGAAGAAGTGTGGCCAGCAGAACTAGGGGAGTGGTTGTCCCACTGCACTCAGCACTGGTAAGGTTGCACCTCAAATACTGTGTCCAGCTTTGGGTTCCCCACTACATGACATTGAGGTGCTGGAGCGAGTCCAGAGAAGGGCAATGAGGTTGGTAAAGGGTCTAAAGGACAAGTCTTATGAGGAGAGGCTGAGGTAGCTGGGGCTGTTTAGCCTGGAGAAAAGGAGACCAAGGGGAAACCTTATTGCTCTCTACAACTGCCTGAAAGGAGATTGTGGCGAGGTGGGTGTCAGTCTCTATCCCCAAGTAACAAGTGACAGGACAATAGGAAACCGCCTCAAGTCGCACCAGGGGAGGTTTAGATTGGGTATTAGGAAAAATTCCTTCACCAAAAAGAATAATCAAGCACAGGCACAGGCTGCCCAGGTAAGTGGCTGAGTCACCATTCCTGGAAGCATTTTAAAGAAGCATAAATGCGGTGCTCAGGAACATGGGTTAATGGTGGACTTGGCAGTGCTGGATTAACAGTTGAACTTGATGATCTTAAAGGTCTTTTTCAACCTAAACGATTCTATGTTTCTGCTCCTTGGTAAAACTAATACAAAGTCTTGAAACATTTCTTCCCCCATCCAAAGGAACCAGAGGGAATCCTGAAAACAATGATCTTCTTCACCAGGCTATACCAGAAAGACCATTCAACTTCTGCCGAATGGGAAAAGGTTTCAGACAACTGATTTATATACACTCAGCCTTCGCCTGAATGTTTTAATAGACACCCATAAATTTGAGAGTAAAGCCTGAGGCCAAAGACCCCGAGTGACAGAAGAATGCAAAAGATAAATGCAGGGCAACACGTTGGAGAAAAGCTGTCAGGAGAGTCTGATGTAAGGAACCCGCTGTTTCAGTGAAGGGGCAGTGATACCGATTACCCATAGACAGAGAAACAACAAAGCGTTGGCCAATACTGGGAAGTTGGTCAACTGGCCACACAGCCACTACAGTTGAATCAAAAACAGGAAGAGTTTCAGCTGAGCAAGAGTGGAGGTTTCATTGTGACGTTCCAAGTTCATTCTTCATTTCATTGTGAAGTTCAGAGTTTATTCTTCATCACCCACAAGTGCCTTTTTCCAGGCAGACCTTAACACATAGAGGAAAGCTTATAGTTCTCCATTTCTGCACACAGCTTTCCATTTCCCTTTATTATCCACTTGTATAACTGCAATACTTTTTATATCAGGAAGTATGAAAAACTTTAATTCCATTAAGAGCCTAATTTTAATTTCTTATGTTTCTCTCCCCTGAAAAAAAGCGTTATTTCCTCTTCATTGTTAACTTCTAAAAAACAAAAATCTATCAGCCTTCTAAAAAAACTGTCAAACCTGCAAATACTAATGTTCTCAGACCTTTCATACGACCTTCTGAACTTGTTCCAAGCTAGTATGTGGCTCAGTAGCCTAACCGTTGTTATGGATATGGCATTGCAAGTCTCTTAAATAAAGGAGACCCCAGGTTATAAAGTTAAACATAATTCTTTTCTTTTACTCCATGATACAATCAGAGCTTTACTCTCAAAAAAAAAAAAAAAAAAAAGGAGTGTGAACAAGGGGGAAAAAAAAAAAAAGTATTTCTAGTTCTCCTACACATTTACTATGTGACCCGAGGTGGAGGACTTCAGTTCAACACTAATTTCCTCTCTGAACAAAATAGTATTAAGGTTTCCCCTTTTCTCACACAGGCAACATACTGCCTAACTGGTTTGTAAGAAAAAGGGTTAGGAGATGCTCATATCAGAGATTTGTAGACATGCTGAGTATTGACTGGCAAATCTCATCCCATGCACTAGGAATTCCAGAGGTTATATATTCCCTTCATTTTTCTTGTAATTAAAATTAATTGCTGGAATTTGGTCTATAAAATAGTCATTCACACTAAAGGAATGCTTGATTAAATCACGTGGAGTCGAAGTTATTACTGGTATAATTCCATTAACTTTACAGAAAAATACTAGAGATGAATTTGTCCTCTTAGGCTTATTTTCCATTCCAAAATTCCTTAATGGCATAAAGCAAAAAAATAGAAATGCTGGCCACAGATGTTAAATAAAGACATTCTGAGTCCAATCCCATTTCCACAGGACACAATGGGAGTTAGTTAGTAGATCAGGACCCACAACACGCAACTACAAAAGCATTTGCTGATCTTAAGCTTTAGCTCCAATTCAAAGTTCTCCTGTGCCAACTCCCCTTAATTTGGGAGATATTTTTCTTCCCCCCTCCGCTCCAGTTTTTCCATTGAACATAAGTCTGGCAAGAGACCTCTTTGTCAACAGACCTTTTCACTATCTACAAAACTTCTGTGATCGTGTTTAGGCATTGAAAAACCTCAATAGAAAAATTCCTGTAATCTGTTAAAGCGTTGCACATGCTTACACATGAAGCGGAATCCAAAACAAAAGGCTTTTTCAAAATGGAGATCTCAGCATACCACCAGATGGTACAGCAGTATCAGGATGTGAAACCCATTACAAATTTTTTCTGTAGGTCATAAGTCTGGGCTATGCCAAAACCTCAGGTTTGATACTGAAAAATGTACTTGTTAATTATTACAGTTTAACCAAAATACCACAGTCTAAGCAAAATACCATTGCAGCAGTCATAATACTACATGTAAATCTACCACCAAAGACCACAATGCGTTGGCATATCACAATGAACAATTAATATAAAGCACTTTGGTAACAGTGTGGTCCAGTAGAATATAGGAAGATTTTTAAGTAATTTAAATTATTTATTATTCACGTGTACCTTGTGTGATGTCAAGGACTCTGCCAAGACAAATTCTTGTACGGTTCTGGTGAAGATACTCTCCTTGTCAACAACTCTTTATTGTGCTTAGAAAGCACTTGAGCTCTTTCACTAATGGGTACTAATCAAGCAGTACTGCAAAGGGAATGACCACAGCACCATTCAGCATACACTGTGCAATATCAATTAGTAAAACAATGGAGTTGAGTTAAAAGCCAACTCCACACCAACTTCACATTGTAACTACTGATCAATAAAGAGTGTGTCTGCACCAGGACAGCTTCATACAGAGAGAAGCTCCTTGGAGCTGAAGTCCAACTATATGTTGCACACCTTGTAGAGAAAGTGTCCTGTCTGCCTCCTCAGCCACAGTACCTCACACCTCAAGAAAATCTCTGGAGTAGCTACACTTAAAGTTCTTTTTTGAAGAACAAATATCAGTTGAGTAAATAACCAGACAACAAGGGAGCAGGGAAGAGAAGAAGAAATGATCTCATGCTCATCAATTTAGTGAGCAGTCTTCAGAAAGAACACTAGGTAAATGAACTGGACATTGTAAAACACAAGCCAAACAATATTTTTAAATTAGATTTTTGAGAAAAGTTACTTCTCTATAGATTCAGAAAAGTTGTTGAAGAACAGTATTTCTTCCATTTTTATTTTTTTCCCCCAAGTGTCTAGGCTTGGTCATCATCAGATGTAAGACACCAGATCACCAGCAGTCTCAACCACTACATCCATAAAATTTAAGACACTGGACTGAGGTGTGTCCTTCTAACTCTAAGAAGGATGTAGAGAAATACTTTTCAGAAATTAAGACAAAATTAAGTTTAAATTATACATTCTCCACTTTCAAGCAGCTTTACGACCTCACAAGTTATCCATCACGCTAAAAAGCAAGGCCCCCTTGGCTGTGCAGGGAAGTTGGACTTCCATATAGAGACATGTAACAGGATACACCAATACATGTTTGCCAGCACTTCTTTGTTGTATAGGTCAGCTCTCTGCAGGTTTAAGTTTCAGTTACTCCACTGAATGAAAACTAACGTTTGCCAAGGAAAGTGATCTCCTGTGGGAAGCAAGGGAATGGGGGAGAAGGCAAGGAAGCAAGAAATCTGTGAGGGGAAAAAAGGTCAACCAAGCTGAGTAAGGTGGCAGTGGATTTCTTGCTAGTGAGGTATGTCCAGAGCAAGAAGGTGGTGATACAGCAAAGCATTATTAAAAGAATCAGTCTGTAACGAAAACAAAGACCCTCGAGAGCCAACGGAAGCAAAAGTGTCAGGGAGATGGGAAAAAAGGAATGAAAAGGAGAAAATGTGCAGAAGAAAAACTGAATAAGGAAGGGAAAACATGTGAGATGAGAAAGAAAACACTAGCTATTGAAACAAAGGATTTGAAAGTGGCTGTGATGAAAGCTAAGCATTGGAACTACCAGTGATATAAAAGTTGGAACTTCTTTCTACTGAGGATGCACAAGAACAAAGGACCATCCACACAAAGCTGAAAACCAAGAATGTAACATTCAAGACCATCTTCTTGCTCTCACGGTTGATGCAGATTCCCAAGCCCTCTGAAAGGGCGAGCTATCCTTTCTTACATGAATCACTCTGGTGAGCAGAAAGGGATGATGTACAAGGTATGATTATGGAGGAAAAAATAAAATCAAAACCCTCCCACCCCATCATGTTGATCTTCTGTCCCATCTGAGGAGAAAGAGGTCCAAGAAGAACTACCAGCTTAGTTTTCCAAAAGGATATAAAAGAGTTCTAGGTTCTACACTTGATAAGGACTTTTTTTTGTGTGCGTGTGTGTGCTTACTTCTGTGGCCTGATGCTTTTTAAGTCCCACAAAATAACAAAAAGGTAAAAGGGGGGGCAGGGAGAGAAAGCGACATCAAAGGTGAAAACACCAAGGTACATAAACAGACCTTTTTGTGTTAGGATACTCTGATACCACAATGATGGACTCTTTAGAAGAAAAAAAAAAAACAGAGAACCTACGCAAGCTTATAGATAACAAACCAGCAAAGTTTGCAAAGACAAGTTTTTCCTCTAGCTTTCCTAGCATTTGGTTTAAGGTATTTATAACAACAGCAAACATGTATCTTGTAGACAGCAGTATCTATGACGAGGGGAAATAGAAGGAGGTGTCTGTTTTCATTTGATGACATCCTTGCAAAAATGGAACTCTTAAGAATTGATTTCGGGAATATAAGGTTCTGAGATATTCCATGGAAACTAGAACCAGAAAGGTAATTTTTCAAGGGCTTTTTCCCATTCTCGGATTTTTTTTTTTTTTTTAAAGGAGGTTTTACTGCATGGTACAGCACACATCACCAGCCTGGGGCATCCTGTTCCTATTTCCTCTTCAAGTCACCAGAAGATATTTGACAAGGAAAGAGGAAGAAAGCCAGAGGAAAGGGATAGGAAGGGAATAGAAAACAGATGCTGAAAGAGAGGAACACACAATGCACAGCAGAAAGAAAAGAGGCAGAATGAGGGAAAGAAATAAGAACCCAAACCAAGAAACACACTATGTAAAGCTTCTGGATCGTTTCAGTGCAAGCTTCTAATATAAACACGGGACAAGACTGGAGAAAAAGTGCAACTGTACTATGTATGTTCATAAGTGTACTCCCATAGAAGGGCATTGAAAAAAACCCACTTGGTAGCTTCATTACCAGTATATGTGGTCTCCCCTCGGAGAGAGGTTCCCTGAAGCCACTTCAGCTCCTATTAGAACTATTAAGAGGAGTATCTGAACCCCTGAACTACTCTTTGGTGCAAACAGTGCGCTCAACAGCCCGCTTCGGTTTTATCCTGAAGGTTTTTTGGAAGGTCTGCTGGCATTTGTCTGCACGGAGACGGGGAAGGGGTTCAGAAAACCCAACCGTGCTGGCTCCTGGCGAGGTGAGACCCGTGTGACAGAGACACACACGCTCCTCCAGCCCTCTGGAAGCACAGGGAACTCAACCTTTTTGGACCAGCCAGCCCCGAGCAGGACCTCCTCTGCTCTCCTGCCCCGGCTCCCCGGCTCCGCTGCCCGCCCCCGAGCCCACCTCAGCGCCCGCCGCCCCCTCCGCGGGTGGGGAACCGGCTGTGGAGCCCCCCCCCTCTACCTGGATCGTGGAAAGGCACCAAGGCGAAGTTGTAAAGCGGTCTCTTGGGTCTTTTCAGCGACGTTTCCAGGATCTTGGACGCCCCTTCGATGACTTGCACCAGGTCGTCGTACATGGAGCCGGTCACATCAAACACGAACGCCAGGGTGGAGGCTCCCTCCGGCACCGCCTCGCCGCCGGGCTCGGGGGCAACGCGGGGGCACAGGGCGAGCAGCAGCAACAACCCCGCTCCCAGGCGCCCTCCACACGCCCCGCCGCCCCCGCGGAAACCCATTGCTCCCCCGGCAGCCGAGACGGGCGCTTTGCGAAGCTTCGCCCGGAGGCGCGCAGACACCGGCACCCACCGCCCGCTCCGCTCCCCTCAGCGCGGAGGGCAGGAAGCGCCGCAGCTTTTGTCTACGCGCCGCCGCAGCCCCGCTCCGCCTTTCTTACCGGGGCAGGGCCGGGGCAGCGCCGCCCTGAGGGAGAAGGCTGAGCCCCGTCCCTGCGGCGGGAGTTTTGCGGGAGCTACGGCCGCTGCCGCCGCCGCCTCAGCAGACCCGGCTGCCCACTGAGGCGGCGCGCGCCCCGGCC
>JAOXJM010000004.1:6919219-6930943 GCA_026413425.1 Tringa solitaria
TCTGATCATCTTCGTGGCCCTCTGCTGGACCCGTTCCAACAGGTCCATGTCCTTCAAGTGTTGAGGACTCCAGAGCTAGACACAATACTCTAGCTGGGTCTTAGCAGAGCAAAGCAGAGGGGCAGAATCACCTCCCTTGCCCTGCTGGCCATGATTCTTTTGATGCAGCCCAGGATACGGTTGGCTTTCCAGGCTGCCAGCGCGCATTGCTGGGTTGTGTTGAGCTTCTCATCAACCAACACTCCCAGGTCTTTCTCCTCAGGGCTGCTCTCCAGACATTCTCCATCCAGCCTGTATTTGTGCTTGGGATTGCCCCAGCCCACATGCAGGGCCTTACTGGTCCCAGTACCAACACCTGAAGAACACCACTCATCCCTAGTCTCCACTTGGACATTGATCCGTTGACCTTTGAGTGTGGCTGTCCAGCCTGTTCCTTATCCACAGAGTGGTCCATCCATCAAATCCACGTCTGTTCAATTTGGAGACCAGGATGTTATGTCAGACAGTGTCAAACAGTTTGCGTAACTGCAGGTAGATGATGCCTGTTGCTCTCCCCTTATCTACCAATGCTGTAGCACCATCTTAGAAGGCCCCAGATTTGTCAGGCATGACTTGCCCTTGGTGAAGCCATGTTGGCTGTCGCCAATCACCTCCTTATTTTCCATGTCCCTTAGCAGAGATTCCTGGAGGATCTGCTCCCTGATCTTGCCAGGCACAGAGGTGAGACTGACCAGACTATGGTTCCCCGGGTCTTCCTTTTTTCCCTTTTTGAAAATGGGGGTTATGTTTCCCCTTTTCTAGTCAGTGGGAACTTCAACAGACTGCCTTGACTTTTCAAATATAACAGAGAGCGGCTTAGCAACTTCATCTGTCAGCTCCCTCAGGACTCGTGGATGGATTTCATCAGGTCCTGTGGACTTATGGACTCAGTCTCAAACTGAGACTGAGGGACTCAGTCCCATGGACTCAGTCTCAAACCTGATCTTCTCCTACAGTGGGTGGTTCTTCATTCTCATACCCCCTGGTTTTGCCTTCAGATAACATCAAAAATCATCCCATGCCTCTCATGCCAGGAGCTATCCACTGGAATGCAGTTGGCAGATTTGCAGCCCCTGAGCTTAATAACTGCACCTCATGCCTTGGAATTAACTCTTCTATTTTTTCTTTCTCAGGAGGAGCTAGTTAGGGTACAGCTTTGTATTAACACCTCTTGGCAGAAAGGCCTTCCAATTAGCAGAGCTGCCTTATAGGTGTATTCTCCCAAAGCTGTACAAAAAGAGATGTAGACTTCTTTGATCACAAATCATGAAATGAAACTACTCCGTTAAATAACAAATGAGTTTGGGTGTTCATGCCATTCACATAACAAAGAAGAAAATATGAAAATAAATATTTAGTTCTCCAGAGTTATATGCTTTGCTCCTTTAAAGCCTGTCAGAAATTTATTTTGTTTAAAAACAAATGTAAGTCCAGATTCTCTGCATCTGCCAATGATGAAAACTACATGGCACTTTTCCCACTACATATCCTCATCCCCATGAAAGTGTTACAAGAATTAGCTCACAGTTCCGATCTAAATATTAATTTTTTTTTTGTAGACTTGGCTGATTTAAATATTTCTCACATTATCAAATATCCTCCTTTAAATTTCTTCAGCAACACAGCACTAAATATCGTCAGGCATGCGAAGTGTGTTTTCCTGGCATTTAAAGAAACCAAGTTGACCCAATTTAGAAGTTCATCATTTTTGAGTGGTTTTTTTTTTAGTCTGTAGTTTCAGTTTTTACATTTAAGCCCATAAAGCCCAAGGCATCGTTAAAATCCTGCCAGACTGTAAGTTAGCACCTCACCAGTAGTTACCAAGTATAAATTTCCAAGACTTCTAAGTAGTGGAGAGCTAGTTTTACTGCTGAGATGGACTATATTCTCCACAGTCTTGGCATAATGGAGATGTTCTTAAAACTTGGAATGCTTTTCACATAATTTTTTTCATTATAGTCTGATGCGCTTTCTACTGGGAAATGGGAGACTTCTGTTAGGCATATAATTTTGTAGGGTTAAAGGGATGAGCTGAATAAGAATGTACTCAAGCTTTTATTCATAATAAGAATAAAAAACCTTTCATAGGGAAGGGAAATAAAAAAAGGCTTCCCCTTATAAAAGATAGTTATTACATGCATGCAGACATTACATACTCAGGTGGCTAGGCTAATTCATGATTTACCATGAAGTTACCTGGCAATTTCTGTTACGACTTTGTTTTCAGGCCTTCATTGTTTTGTGAGGCTCACGGTCTGGTCCGAAATTTTCCAGATAAAATGTCTGCTTTGAGGTAATGTTGTCGTTGTTCAACTGAAAGGACCTAGGTGTTTCCAAGAGTACTCATTGTTTCCCAGATGGGAGGAACACAAGGTCCTGAGTCAGCACAAGTGGACCGATGCCACTCTAATCGTGGCTCCTGTCTGGCCACAGGGTAGACCCACTCAAGAACCCAAGCCGTGCTCCACAGAGAGGGACTCTAAGATCAGTGTTGGGTGAGGTGACACCATCATCCAGACTGCCGTGGTATGTCCAAGCGCACAGCCCTTGAGCTTGACCTCAATGAATCAGCTGAGCAATCTTAGCAGTTATGTTGCTGTTATTAGGAACACTTTTCTTTTACTTTGTTGAAAACCGAATTCCTTTGGTCAGACTAAAACCTTCAAATTTAGTATTTCCTACAAGGCTCTGTATTTGCCACTAGTCAGGTATTCCAGTCCCTCCAAACTAATAGTCTTCCCACTCAGAATCGTGACTCAGATTTTCTCTCATTCAGGCACTATAAGAAGCAGGAGAAACGTCTGCTTGAGTGAAAAAAAAAAAAAAAAAGCAGAGTGAGGTACAGCCCTCCAGCTATAAAAGCTGGAGACCATGAGCCACAGGTCTCCCTGTACATACCATACTTTCTGACATGCATCATTTCATACTCTTGATTCCTCATGTACGACAAATACCCCTCAACATCTTTACTGGGGTGCTACAATACATATACACAACTATCCCTATCAGATCTGTGCTATTTCAGCGCACAAGTGTCCTTTAAAGCACATACTCTGATGCACTAAGGATAGGATTAAATTAATTAGTAGTCTAATGCTCAGACTGTAAGTAAAACAAAAACTAAAACAATGGACCTGGTTTGTAATATAAAGCTCTGGGTGAATGAAAATTAATCAGTTGCCAAACTCTGCATTTGGTTTTTCCCTATACCCACTCACTAAGATCCTGTGACCTGCAGAAGCCAAACTTCTCCAAGCAGCTCAGCTCCCCCGCCTCTCCTGCTTTCAGCATGCTTCGACAGCTCCTGCAGCTCATCAGGAGAACTGAACTCAATCCTGGTACCTTTAAAAACTCTGTTCATATGTTTCCAGGCTTAACTAAAAGCAGGAGTTATCTGAGAAGTTATAAACCAGTTTATGTTGGCAAGATTTCAACCTCATTTTCTGAGACTTGAGAAAATCTAATTGTTTGCATAAATGCCCACAGCATAAATGCTGCAGCTGGTCTACACAGTCCTTGCAGTCTTTTCAGCTTTACCTTTACAAAATACATACTGAAGCCAACAAGCTTGTCTGCAACCATAGTGGCTGTAAAATGAGGTCCCATATGGACCTCATGATGTGGATGCAGCATGGCAAAAACCCCTGGGTACCAGCAGTGTAGCGGTTAAAGCCAGTTGTGAGCAGCAACGGTAATTTTCCTATGGTCACCAGATCCCTTGGCCCCTGTCAGAGCACAGCAATGGTTACTGTCACTAGTTCAAGACCTCAGCCTGAAATGAGATTTGCCAGTGCCGTGTCACAGACTAAACTTCTCTTATAAAGTCTAACTTGCAAGAGAGAAACTTGGTTCGAAGCCAAACCACAGTGGCATGTGAGACAAGCGAGCCCATTCTACTCTAACTCAGTAGAGCATCAAGTGACGCTTTGGTCATTGCCTGTGGTTTGTCTCTGCTCCAAAAGAGTTAGCTGCATATTTTCCTTACTTTGTATAACTTGATGACAAGCCCTTTCTGAGGAACCCCAGTGGATCTTTATAAGTTTAGATCCTGAATAACTAACATTAGCTGAGCTGGGAGAACTAATTGTTCCTGCAACTACAGCTGCTGCCCTATAAACAAGAAAAGTTTCTGAGTTTCTGTAAGAAAATGATCTTGGCTATGCTTAAAAACACGAATTCCTATTTAAATGCTCCATTCTTACCATGTGGTTATCTTCTCAAGTTAGCTTTACCTCCTGTCTTCAAGTTCCTGGGTTTAAGAGTCTAAAAGCAGAAGGTTGTCTGTTACATTGAAAAGGGTTCAGAAATAATGTTGGTTACAGTTAAATATAAACAATAACTCACTACTGGCCTGAACTAAAGCTCACTGATGTTAATGGGCTTCTTCCTTTCAGTTTTCAGCCATCTTTGGATCAAACCATTGCTTTTTATACTGGCAATGTGATAGTACCAGAATAAGCTGCTACTTCAGAACGAGAGACTGTATGAGAAGCTAAATGACAGACTGGGAGTAGTCTGACCAACTTTCTTATACCTCCTATTTGTGCGCTTAATTTCCATTATGAGGATTTCTGAACCCACTGATTAGGATGCCATGTATATTGTCATATATAATAATTAAAATAACGTAGGGACTAGACTAGCAGGACCGCTACTTAAGTCCATAGGTACACTGGCAGAATTCTGTATGACTTCTTTTAACCTCTGTGTGTGCCCACTAACAAACATGATCATTTTCATGAGTTTTAGAATCCAGTCAGTAAAATATATAGAGACTGCTCCTCTCCGAGGCTTGAAGACCAGAAGCAGTTTAAGGAAAACATCCTTTCCATGTCTTATTTTATTTGCCCAGCCTTCCTGAGCTGTTGTAAAGCTTTTTAAGATCTTCACACTTTAATAACTTCAAATATAAATATATGTATGTACAATAAAATTATTCACGGGAATGTAATGCAGCACATTTTTCGGTTACACTTCTTCAATGCCAAGATAATATTTATTCCTGCTTAATTACATCAGTGGTACACAGAGGTTGTGAAATCTATTATGATCAGAGCTTCTCTGCAGCCTTTTTGGGGTGATTATTTCAGTCATTCAAGTTACCATTTCTTGCAGTTATGGAGCTTTTATTTCCGCATCTTTTGTTCTTGGTAAGGTGTTTCTAAATCTGTTTGTCAAAGAAAAACCAAAACCAAAACCAAAAAATACACACCAGCAGAGAAAATAGCACTTTTAGGAGTTGTCTTCTGACTGCATGTGTCAAGAAAGCTCCATCTGATGATTCAGGGAAGGATCTCAACAGAAAAGAGAGGCAAAAATACATCCTGTTATCTTGTATTTCTTAAGCTTTTTTTCAGTATAACTACAGTCATTCTATTTGATTTTCAGCTGTTATTTCTTGAAAGATACTTTGTTTTTTCATGTGCTATTTTTACTAAGAGAGGGGCTTTTTTAAGGAACAGTATAAATGGGGGAAGATGAAAATATGTGTTATATCCAGGACAAATGTACAGAGAAACAGCTTTCAGAAATTGTTGGGCAATGGGATCTTGCTTTTGGTGCAAGACATCAGATATAAACTGTGCACTGGTACCACTAAAACTTTTGTTTTAGTGATTAGAGCTGGTTTCTCTATTTATTGAACGGAGCTTGGATGTATAGAGCTCCCAAGTAAGACAAAGAAATCCTGTTATTGCCCTGATATGCCTTTAGTTTCCCTTTTCGGTTTAAGTTCCTTGTTAGAGGACATTCAGATTTTGAATTCATACAACTGTAATGACTAATACATGCCTAAGTTATGAAGTTACATTTTTATGAAGGAACCAGAAGCTTCTGCACCTAGTATTGCTTACATTGCACAGTTACAGCTCTGCTTTCTATGCAAAGTGTATCTCCTGCTGCCAGGGCACAGTAACAAAGGTATAGATTAGATGTGTGATCTAATGCAAAGACATTTTCTGGAGCTTGTGGTCCAGAACAAGGTAGCATTTGCATAAACCCAAAGGAACAACAACTCAATTATTAAGATACTGGGACTTGCATTCCTCCGAGCATTGAAATGCAAACAGTGGGAAAAGAGTAGTATAAGAGTGGTGTAACAGTGGGTAAAGAGTGGTATAACTGTCTTTGATCCAGGGCAAATTTGCCAGAGAATTGAGGTGGGGGAACTAAAAAGGGGTCAGCTGTACAAACATGAAAGTTAGATAAATTTCTAAGCTATTACATTCTCACTGGATTTCTGCCTAAGGATAATATTGAAACAAATGGTATAACCTGTTAAAGGTTTAGATGGAGGTAATTATGAAGTGATCTATTTTTAATTAATATAAATAATTATAGAATTTAGATTTGTCAAATTCTTTTAAAATTTACTTGGCAAAGGAAGATGATCTATTTGGTTTTGATGTAGCTAAATCTAGTTAGAGTCTTGATGAGGCTTGTGAGGTTTTTCTTCTTTCCTCCTCTTTTGAACCTCCTTTAGAAACATGACAGAGAACCGAGTCACTGGCAGATGTGCACGCTGGGTCTGGAGATTCCAAATGTCAAAATTTCTCAGTGACATTATTTTTCAGCAAAAAGTTTAGTGGAGCTTCCAGTCTGTGTCATTTCACTGCACACCGAGTTCTTTGACAATCCACTGCTTATAAAGAGCATCGTGTTGTCCGTTAAACAACAAAGCAGTAGCTTCTTTCTGTTCTAAAGTGGCTAACCAACATCGTGGTGCAGCACGTAGCTCTCAGAAGGAATTGCCACAGAAAAGGCTGATGTGAAATTATATTCTACCTTTGAAGACAGTCTCTCTCTTAATGCCACTTTTTTCCCTTAACAGGTACCCTTTGAAAGACTGGCAAAAAATTTTATAAGGTGATCTCTAACAAAAACCTGTCAACACAAATAAGGTATTCCATATGACACACAGTAATTGGAGACAAAAGCTTAGGTCTATCTAAAATAGACCGTCTTTTATAGCATCCATCAGCAGCATTTAGTGGCAAAATAAAACCTTAGTGTTATAATACTGGCTTCTAAAACCTACTAGTGCTGAGTGACTTATTCATGAGGATTTTGCCTCATGTTATACGGTGGACATTTTTATTTTCTTACTCATGAGGGTGGATGGCCTGCCTGCCTGGTTTGTACAGTGACCTGGCTTGCCATTAAGCAGATTAGTATTGCTCTAACTGAACCCATTCCTATCCTCATCTCTGAAGAACAAGCACGTCATAGCAGATTTGGTCACCAGGCTGTTTGGATACAGCATCCTCTGAGCAGAGCTCTACACACTCTATCCTGGAAATAACTCTTCCTTTTCACTGTCATCTTGGTGTGAGTCTGTGTGTTGGTACCCACCAGCAGCAGCCACATACAGAATTGCTCCGAACCAACAGAGTATTAATTTGAAATAGAATTAGATATGTCAGTGACAATTTCTGTGTAGATGGGTTCTCCTTTTGTGCATAATTTTTCACTCAGGATCCGCTCAGAAAAGTAACTGCATCAATGGCATTATACACACTTTGTGTGGTGTTCTTTACCGCATCCCAAATACACTCACTTGTAGCTTTTCTACTTGTCAGCTCTTAAACACAGGATCTTTTCTTTCTGCAAATCATCCTAGAAGTAAGGGCTTGCAAGCCCTATTCTATCTCGGTTACTTTCTACTGGTTTCGGGTGATCAGCAGATGTGAAACTAATTTGCCCTGCAAATGGATTATACAGTCTGAAAATTTGTTTTTGATGCACAGCACGGTGTGAAGCTCTAGCACATCTCGTCTCCCTTGTGCTGGAGATGAATCTTAAGACTGAGTCACAGAAGATCCAAGGAGATCACCACTTTAAAGCCATCTTTCACATTACTGTATGTTTTTAAGGATTCACAAAAGGCTATTTAGCAAAGTAATAAGACAATTGCAAAGTGCACAGCTTGACTCTTAAGTTTTTAAATTAAAGAACACAGCACTAGCCACAAGGTGGAGACCTTTACAACAGATTGGTCCAAAAAGTCATGGCTGCTCCAAACATGCCCGCTTGCTTCTGAAAGCTCGGGGTTGCTACCACCTCTGCCTGCAAACTATTTCTCCTGTAATGCTGGTGTTAGAGGTTCGCACAAGGAAATGCTGTGTCAAGTGCTGCTTTCTCCAAGTAAGAGTCACACGCAGAACGTAAAGCATGGGAGAAAGTCTCTGCCAAGTGTCAGCGTATAAAGGACGTTCAATGCCACTAAGACTAATCCGACTGGCAGAGGAGAGCCATTTCATTTGTGTTCAGAAACACATCTGTGTTGCTGGAATCCATTTATATTTTTTGACAGAGATTCTTTGTCAGAGGTTGGTGTCTTGGGGCTGGAAGACTTGCTTTTGAAAACATCCCTTTACAGTATGTTATAGGTTCTCATTCCTATTCTTTTCCCCATAATGATTGTAAAAAGCATGGGGGAGGGAACAAATTAATATAAACCAGAATTGTTAGCTAGAAAGTCCTGCTTCCAAAATAGATTCATTTTGTGGCTTTGAAAAAAATACTTAAACCTGTGTTTCTCCAACGCTAAAATAGAGATGAAGCTATACTTTGCTATTTTATGGATTATTTTGAAGGAGTTTCACTTTTCCTTCAAGGTTTAGAAATTATGATTCATATTGCCATTTTCTTTACTTACTCTTAAATAGAAGCAATAGGACGTTCTACAAGATGTCACTCCTGTTCAAATGTTTTTATCTGCCCCCCTCGAATTCCCTAAGGTAGACAGGCAGCAATAAACCAAAGAATGCCTGACTATGAGGAGAACAAGTTTTGTGGAAGGTATTAAGTTGTTATTGTTCCTAACCCAAGATTGGCAAAAATATTCAATATTGCAACAAGGTTAGTCAAATTCTTATTTATCCCAGAAACCTAAAAGGAACAGCAACATTACTAAATGTGAAAATAATATTACCAATATTGTCTGGAAAAAAACAAACTTAGCACTTATGGAAGATGCCAGACTGGCATGCTCCTGTTCATCCCACAGCAGACATTAACAAAGACCCTTTAGGTCTGAAGAAGTACCAACAGTTCAGGTCGGCAACACCTGACTGCGTGGGTTTGGTGGAAGAGCTAAGTGACCGAATAGGCACCGGGTTTTTTGGTTTTGAGTTGTTGTCATCATTGAGGGCCCCACCAGAATTTGGGGAAACCCTTCCCAGGTCTTTGCTCAGGGTAGGGACTGTGGAGATGCATTTGGATTTTGATGGTATCAGGAGGAGATCGCAGAACTCAGGAAAGAAACGTGATCCCAAGGGACCCTGCATTGCTCACTGCCTTGATTATAGTCAAACACTCTAAGTAAAGCAGTTTTTAGTTGATCTAATATTCAACCTCTTTATTCTGCCCAGATCAGGTTTTCTGAATTACAATGGCATATGACATTAAATCAACTAATCCCATTGTTCTACCAAAAAAGGACATTATATTTGTTTAACAAAACCTACCTTCCACAAAACCCTTCTGACTGCCATTAACTATATTTTCAGTCAAAACTGTGAAGACCACCCAACTCTGGGAGCATCTGTGTGGTTCAAAAAAAGCCAGACCTACAAAAAAACCCTCCCCTATCCAGCTAAGAAAAAAATGTAAAAAAGCAATCACAAATTTTAAAACAACTTTAACATTTGCGTTTCTTACTTGTTTCTTGCATACTTACAGTTGATAAATCATGGGACACAAGTGCAGCCACTTCCTCTCGGAGACACAGTCCTTCCAGGTCATCTTGAAGGCACCTGCAGCAGAAAGCAATAGGGAATGTTCATTTCCGTTCATTGTCTCATATTTCCTCAGCAGATAAATCAAAGGCCGTAACGTCCAGTTTTAATCCAGCCAAGTGTGCTCATAAACAGCAGTCCTGAGACTCTATATTTTAAAGTTTAAAATCTTGCACTACAGCTGTAGTAATACACATTTAATTGATAGAAGATCTCTTGTGTCATTTAAAGGGACAAACCTTTCTGTAATGCTGAGTATTAAGGTAGGAGCTGTGAGAAAGTCACTCAACTCCTTACTGAAGTTGTTTTTGATTTATGTCTGGTGTTTGCTCAGCTTAAGTGTTTTTCAACACAAAATGTTCATTCTTATAAATCAGCTTAGCATTCATTATCTCCTAAAAAGTGCATCTACAGACCTAGAGAGGGATATGAAAGTAATATTTTCATTTAAGAGACAATGCAAAAACATGATGTCCGTAGGAAAAGCAACTCATAGCCAGCTTTTTTACATTAACTTCTCTAATTAACATTTCTCCATTGATACACACTCATTATAAAAATTGCAAAGTATTAGACTCTTAATAGAAGTTACACTAGATCAATATTCATAAATGCACAAATCCTTACCTACTTGCTATAGAAAGCAAGGACTATCTCACAACTGCTTCCCTAGCAAGCAGAAAAGGATTCCAAAAACTCGGCCTAGCTCCAGAGGGGCATGTTTTGCATCAAAACCTGAACACGGCGTGAAGCTTATGCTGAGACACGGCCTTCATGGAGCATTCAATGACCGGCTGATCTGGAACAACTCAACTTTGCAGATGTCTCTACAGAATCAGCCTGAAAGACACTGAAGCTGCCTAAGACAGGGTGAGTCAACGCACGGTCTGCTCGTGTGTGTGCTGCCGAGACCAAACACAACCCTCTGAGAAAGGCGTTCGGTTTCCAGTACTGCCTTTTCACATTTTACAAAATAAGACGATGTGTTGATGTTACAGGTTTTGGATTCTTGAGCTTTCTTGTGGGTTTTGTACATCCACTCCCCATGTACAATGTCTTGTTTTCTTACACAAATATTAACGAAAATGAATAGGAAACCTGTTAAAAAGGAAATAAGGGGTGGCCATATACAAAGCTACTGGTGTCATTAGGCAGGCGGTTTTCCGCTCTGGGTAAAGTATTATTTTCTTGAACGCTGGGTGTATACATTTAATAAACCAAAAGCAAACCTTACTCCACCAGAGCCTGTCTTACAACAGCAGCAAGGCACATGTTTCCACACCACTAATTCATATCTCAGTTTTATGTACAACATATTTTGTGTTCTAAACACACAGTGTATCTTTCTCAACATCTAGTTTCATACACGCACCGCATACTGAAATCAGAAACTGATAAGGTAAGGAGCTTTAATATGTACAAGGCTTAGGGTTTATTTTAATCAAAGGAGCAAAACACTATAATATTAGATGGAAGCATAAAAGGAACAGAGACAATCTACATGTCTTGGAGGCCAGATGTATGGTAAATCACAAATCTCTTAGGTGAGGTTGAGTTAGACCTTGCAAATAAAATGAAAATGAAAGATTTAAAATAAAAGTTTTACAATAAAAAGCCATAAAAATAAACATATGAAAACATTTGTTAAAGGAAATACAGACCTGTTCTATCACTGCTTCTCAACCTGTGGCCCATTAGTGGTTGCCAGGATATCAGCAGATAGTCTCAAAATGGCTACACAGGAAAACAAACTTACACATATAGTCCCACACTTGTAAGCAAACAAACAAATAAACCAGAGGAAAACAGAAGAACAAATGGAACCGTTTAGGCTGAATTTTAGCTGGTTATTACTGCAAAAATACAGCATGAACTGCATTCATATGTTTGTTTTTTCTCCCAAAAGGTGAAGCAGTTCCTTTCCATTACTTTTTTGACCTCCTACTCA
>JAOXJM010000004.1:6931043-6945627 GCA_026413425.1 Tringa solitaria
TGAGAATCTCCTTCCACTGTCCAATAAGGATGAAACTGCGGTTAAATGTGATATAGATACAGCCCCCACAAGTAAATGAACATTTTGCCTCAATTAGGAATAGAGTGATGACATAGATGGAGCAAAGATGCAGTATATTTATAGGATTGAAGAGAATCAGAGTATCTCCAGAAAGAACTGGATGGTTCAGGATGTTATAGTGAAAATGAAATTACACTTCACAGTACAAAGACAAGTGCACACATTTGAGGAGGAGTTAAAAAATTTCCAGTTATAAACTTCCAGCTGGAAATTAGAAAGAAGTAAAAAATGTATATTCAAATGTATTCAACTGAAATAAGATGTCTATACATTGCTAACGTGATGCAATTGAAAAAAGAAAGCAAGAGGACAATTTTTCACAATGAGAACAATCAGAGAATAATTATTGGAATGAAAAATTACGAAAAACAAGAAGAATTATTGGAATAATCTCCTCAGGAAAGTGGTAGATTCCCCAACATTGGACACTTTTAAGATTTGGCTGGACAGGGTGCTGGGCCGACTTGTCTACACTGCGCTTTTGCCAAGAAAGGTTGGACCAGATGATTCTTGAGGTCCCTTCCGACCTGGTGTTCTATGATTCTGTGTATTCCAGCCGTTGGCATGTTAGAAGCAGCTTTCCATTAAAACCACAGAAGTACTAGTACCATTGTACTGATACCGTGAAACTTCATTTGTACACAATTTTGATCCTAAAAACTTTGGAAAAAAAATGATCCAAATGAAAGCAAGTGCAGAGGATGGCTTCAAGAAAGATCACAACCTTGGAAAAATTACTTATTTAAATAAAAATTAGTTACCTTGGAAAAATTAATTAAAAAAAAAGCCCACAAAATATGCAGAAAGGCAACCAGCTGGTCCCAATTAAGTATGAGTGGGTACTAAACTCAACTGTGAGCTGGTCAGTTGACAGATGGACTTTTTAGTTCTCCAGTTCTAATTTCTGGAATAATTTTTTTAAAGTCTATGCCCCAACTTAAAAGAAACAGATGGATCTGAACACCAAAAAAATCCACAGATTCCTCTTGCATATTGCCAGATGTAGAACTACTGGACTGAAGAAAGGAAATCTTTTTTTTCTTTAAGAAAAAAGATAATAAGAATACTGACAGGTAATGAAGGGAGTGAAAAAAAGATTCATTTTAAAGAGTCTTGGCATGGATATGGGTATGTTTATGACTAAACCAGAAAGGGACATTTGATTACTTTCTAACTCACCAATTATGAATATTAGCCCAATATCTAAGCTTCAGATTCATCCCAGGTGAAGTTCGTTTTGAAACAAATCTATGGAGCCTGAACAAGATAAGTGTCATATATTGTGGACACCTGGACTGGAAGGCAAGGCACGAACACACAACTTAAACCGGTGGAGTCCAACCATTTCAGCAAAAGGAAAATTTCTGTAGCATAGGTTTTGCCCAGTATACATGAGAGACCAGGAGGACATATTCCCCACACACTCAGAATGAATGTCAGGAGACGACATTGACATGAAAGAGTTTTCCTTGCACAGACACAGTAACATTTAATAACAACAACAACAACAAAAGGAAAGAAACGGGGGAAAAAAAAGGAAAAAAATGTTGTTCTCAGTTCTCTCCATTTCTAGGTTCTGCCAGTTAGAATATTTAAGGCATTGTCAACTTTAATGCAAGAAACATGAACATTATATCTTACTATGAATTTATCAGGTTAAACACAATGGGCACAGAGTAAAACAGCATGCCCTTTTCTGAAGAAAGACTATTCTTTATTCTCAAAGACATCAGGAATTACCTTACCGATTTCTACTGCAAGAGTTAAATAACCTGGCAAGAGCAACGGCCTGCCATATGATTTAAGCATCACTGGGATTAGATGTTAAGCATGAATAATTACAACCATATAACTTTTCTCTTTATTACCCAGATATCTCCCTTATGCAATACAAATCTAAATAAATCTGAAAACAGTGACTCATACCCATCTACTGTGCACTAAATCCAATGGTATGTAACCCCATTGTTCAACCTTTAATAATTCCACTCAGAGCTATCTTTTGTTCCTCTGCTTTGTCAGTCAACCCACTTTAATACCCACAGAGGCTGTTAAATCTATAAAGCTTCTGAATTTTGCATGGCTCATCTTGTTACAAAAGCTTATTACACAACATAGCATTTCTTTTCATGGTACACACTGATCAAGAACGGATACATCGCTGCTTTGTCAAAGCGGGAGCATCGAGCTGCTCTAACCAAAGGACATGTTCAACTCAACGAGGTACGTGGTGGCTGGCCGCAGCTGGTACCCCAGTGTTTCGCTACAGTCAGCCTCTGGGTGTCATGTACTTTTGCAACTTTGATTGCCTAAGAAAGATTATTTGCTTTGCAAAGCATCAGTATGTGATTTACTGTTAATCTTATCAATCTACATAGCCATCTTTTTGGTAAGGACAGACCAAAAAACTGATCCAACACTGTAAAAACAAGTGACCGCTTCTACTAAAAGCTTATTTTGTAAAGCATTTCCTAGAGCAGACTGCAGGACATCGGCTTAAATTCAAAATTTCTTCATACTGCTCTCAGCACCAGACCCTGGGCAAGATATTTAACCCCTTTGAGACACATGTTCTTTAGTGCTTTGCTGAGGATGGCAAAAGCAACTTGATATTTTAATTAGTATTTTCAAGGTACCACAAACCCAAAGTCTACAGTCTTACATCTCCAAGCAAATACCAATGAAATAATTCGGCACTGAGTTTCCAGATACCACAGTCCCCTAAATAGAGCCCATGACACACGAGGAGAGGTTGAAACTATTGGGTTTGTTCAGCCTTACAAGAAGAAGTCTAAGGGAAATGTCTACAGTGACCTCCTGGGAAAGCGTAAAGATGATAAAGCCAGACTTTGTTGGAAGTGCAGAGCCACATGACAAGAGGCAACAGACAGAAGTTAGAACATAGGAAATTCCAGTCGTGTGCAAACAAAGTATTTTTCACAATGAAGGTTGTCAAAAATGTCCAGAGTGTGGGAAATCCGCATTACTGGATAATCAGACCCAGACTGAAAGAGGCCTGGAGTAAGCAGATCTAATTGGATATTCTTTGAGCAGGAGGTTGGATCTAGATGGACTCCAGAGGTCCCTTCCAGAGTAAATTATTCTGTGTCTCAATGACAATTATGCCTTTATTCTTAGATGAAGATTCCAGGAACCAAAAGAGCAGGAAAAGGTAGTTTGTGCAAACACACCACCTCTCTCCTGTCCCCAAGCCTTTTTCCTATATTTTTGCCAAATGCCAAACTCAACCTTCTCCAGGAACACCTCCAAGGTAACTTCAACTTTTCTACTTTAACAGTGATTAATTTATTACCTGTTGAATCGCATAGTTTGTTTCTCCACTTCATATCGTCAAAAAGTACTCTGTGTATAAAGTTAAGTGGGAATCTAAACTTTTTTGCAAACAGCCCAAATAAAAGCTATAGGCCCAAAAATGCTCATACTCTGATGATCTCCAAATACAGTACCAAATTCTGCTAGCCCGGCCATTCGGTGTTCAACACTGGAATTATGCAAGTTTCTGCCAAGAAGTCCCAACTCACCCACTTTTACCGTATGCATTTTGGGTGTTGTTTGCCAGTAGAGGTGTTTTAGCCACTTTTTGAACCTAGTTAAACAAAAATGAAAATAATTATAAAAAAGGTTTACTTCATTAAACACAAGAGAAGACAGACTTGCTCATTTGCTTGGACTAAGGTGCACTGCTTGTTTCATTTCCCAACAGTTTCACAGCTTTCAGATGATACATTTCCATTACAATAGTCTCCATTGTCTCTCTCTTTCCAGAAATTTTATCAATTATATAACTTGTTTCATTTAGAGATCTCAAAGCACATTTTATTCCTGAAGAAACTGAAAAAAAAAAAAAAAAGCACTCAAAGAAATTGCCAAAGTCACAATTTGCAGATCATTGTTAAAACAGAACTGGGTACATCCAATTCCTTGCTGCTCAGCCCACTCCTCCTCTCATACAAGTTCCCGCCTCAACAGTCGGTGAAAACTTCTGTTGATGTGAAAGGTGAGTGGAATAAGAGCAAACCTGCTCAGTTTTCAAGGGGTCATGCAGCTTTCCAGACTGCAGTCTCCGAAAATGTTAATGCTATTCCATTAGCGGAGCAGCTTTGCTCCCGTTTCGCTCCCCTAGAAGTGTTCTTGCCATCTCTTCTCATCCGTAGGCAGAACGTTTCCCAAAGCTATCCCTGGGGATGTATCCTTTCACAGCTTGCCTACGCCACTGCTAAGGTCAAAATTTGGTTTGTATCTCTTTACAAAAGCAAAGTAAGCTGTCCACTGAAAAATACTGCACATCTAGAAATGTTGTGAAGTAGCAAACAGTTCTTGCTTAAACAAACGGAAGAGAAACTCGCCAAAATTCAAGTGACTGTGAAAACAAAGAACCCATCACCAGCAGCTAATACAGGCTGTTAGATTATCTGCACTTCTATATTCAAAGCAGCATTACGCGTATTAAGGAAGAGAAAGAACTGTGTATGTTCCCAAAAGTTCAAAAATTCTTTCCATTCCAAAAAGAGAGAAATTTCTCATGTATATCTACAGCATGAGCTCTGTTTGCAGAAAGGACATGATTCTGCTTTCCATGATTATGATTATCAACACGCCTAGCATATTTTTTCTTCCCATTTGTGCCAGGTCATTAAAACATAAGACCAGAAACATTGAGGCCAAACATGGGGGGACTTACAGAGAAATTCCCTCTCTCCTATTTCTGTTTGTGCTTCTCCATTCTTTTAAGCTCACTCTGCGGTTAGAGCTATTTTGCCTGCGGTTAGATGCTATTTGAAGAATTTCACTTAGTTTTATAGGAAAATGGGCCCAAAATTCAACTTTTACACAAACACACACTCCTTAATTACTTCAGATTCAGATCTCCTGTTAGTAGGTACTAGCTTGATAGCTCCAGATGATAAAGTTGTACCATGGACACAGCAGGTCAAGCTGAAACACAGACTTTCTCCATGTTAATGCTACTGTACATCTACTCTGAGATGAACGAACCAACTAGAAATGGGGTTAATGGAGGAGAATGAGGAATGGGGGCAGAGGAGAGGAAAAAAGGGGGGGTCCTAGTAAAACTGGCCTTCTCAGCACCAAGAGGTTTCTGCCATCTTTCTCCATCTGACAGTGTGCTGTGAATACTAACAAGGATGACAAATGCTGGCCAGCTGATGAGGTAGAGTCACCTCTCCACAGGGCTGCTGGTCCTTAGGCACTGCTGTCTTGGGCAAGTCTAATGTAGCAATGAAAAGGCTCCTAATAACCTCCTACCTGCCTCTCAAGTGGGAGTTTTTCCCACTACTTTCACAGAGTTAACTAACCATATTGTTCTTTCAAAGCCCTCAAGATTTCTTTTTCTCTTGCGTTTCTCAAACTCAGTCTCCCATTGTGCAGTGGCCACATACAATAGGCAGCAGAACTGCTTTTATACACCAAGCACCAGCTTGCTTACAAACCTGACTAACCACTGTCTTGTTAGCAGAGACATTGGGAGGCAACATAGTCCTCTCTTTCCACAGTTCTGGAAAAGTTCTATGAGGTTTTTAAAGTCTTCTTGAACACTGATCAAATAGAGATAGAACGAACCGAGTTCTAAACTCTGTTATGAAGGACAGAAAGACAAAGCCTTTCTCCTGCTGGTTGGAAGGTACCATCAGCACTGACCTGAGCTCAAGGTGCAGCTCATTCCTGCAACTCAGGAAGAGCCAATGAGTTATGGGGCTGTAAGAGCTTTTCCACTTGGAGCATGATGAGAGGGTTTCATTCTTCACTACACCCAAGACCTGCAAGAAAGTTTAGGGGCTTTATTTTACTTTATTGTTTTTCTCATATAGCAGTGGGGATCTGTCCTCTAAGTAGAATGAGCGAGGCATGGGAAGCTCTCAAAGCAGCCAGTATCTTCCTGTTGCACAAGCCCTTTAGCATGGGCAAATTAGTGAAGTTCACCAGAGACACCAGGACTCTACAGAAATAAGATCAACATCCCAATGTTTGTGAAGAAACTTGTGCTGTTTGCAGAGAGAAGGCAACTACATCAGTCCTAACAAAAGTGTACCAGACTACTTAATCTGTGAAACTTCAGTCTTTAATGGCTCAAAGACAGAATGACAGACAACTCTGAATTTAACTTTTAACTTCTGTATTAAAAAAAAAAGGAGGGGGGGGGGGGGGTGAGAGAGAGAGAGAATACTATTGCATGAAAAGCTGCACTTACACCCCAAGGAGGAAACCAGAGGGGAATCTGGCTGCTGTGACTCCAGTTCTTCCTCAAGCGCGAAGGTGTTAACAGGTGGGAACATAGGCTGCCAGAAGATGGAAATGGGTCAGCCCTCAATCCTATTAGAAAGTCTATTTTTTTTCGTAGCCAACACTAGAATCAGCAAGGTCCTACTGTTCCCCCCAAAATCCCTGTGCCCAGTGATGCGCTAGTCCAATTAAACAAGTAAGAAATATCTTCCTGACTCCACGTAGGGATACGGTTTGAAGCAGAAGAATATATAACTGTTCATTTCTTCCCAGCTAATGGCAAAGTAAGCTTAGAAATCGTTTCCTGCCACGAAGAAAACAATATGCTGGTGGCACATATGCCTGTGTGTGTTAGTGCACTGTACGAAGATCTATTGTTTTCCATGTCAGTATGTTTGTACATAAGTATTAATGAAATAGAGGCCAAACAGGAACTGAATGCTCTCTGGGAACTGCTCCTTCATGGCATACCCAGGGAAGCAGGGAATGCAACATTCAGCAACTGTGCAGAAACTGTTGAAAAACAAACCCCACTATCTTCTATTGTGTCTATCTTTTGTATAAAATAACTCTGAGGAACTAAACAAGTGTGTTTATACTGCTCTCAAGTGGGGTTTCTTGTTGTTGTTTTCAGGTTTTTTTTTTGTTTTGTTTTAAACTCTAACTTGATTTAAATAACAAGAACATCTGAAAGTTATTCTCCTTGAGGCACCTATAAACGAAATTTGCCTTTCAATACCCGGGAAATTCACTGGTACAATTTAGGCTCTTTCAGCAAGTGAATAGGGAATATTTTACAAAGTAATTCTATAAGCATTTTGTATTGCAGAAGAAACTGAGTCTTCTCATTATTTTCTTAAGGAGAAGCAACTATACATCAACAGGCAACATTTACAGGGGAAACTGTATTTCTTCTGTGCACTCCTCCACTTCGCTGTTCCATCTTTTATTTATGTTTCTCATCTCTGGCCTATATGTGTGCTACAAATGGTTGCATGCACAGATATATCTGATCTATATTTAGGCAGTCATTGTTTCTAATGGCTGAGAGACCACAGGAGCACATATATTAGCCCTGGATGTCCAGCTTTCTCTTGGGAACTAGGTTCTTTCTCTAACTTATAGCTGCTGCCTTTACAGCAGAACATTAAACACATAGATTATATTATTAGTTGGAAGGGACTCCATTTCCCATAGCATAGACCAGAAAAATGTGCTTTCTAGGGATTAAAAGAAGTAATTTATCAAAAAAACTTCCTAAAGGGGAAGTGGGTTTTGTAGTTATTGTTTTATTTCTAAAAGGATTATCAAAATGATTCAGTGCTGAGGCACTGATTTTGAGAGAGTGGCCAACTCGCTGAATGTAAGGCCCTTTCTGAGGTTTCTGGAAGAACCCACCTTTTACAATTCTTTCTTTAATTCTTGCTGTGACTAGAAATTCTGTAATTATTACAACACTATACCATCTGTATAACAGGATCCTATTATAATATCCATCTGGTAAGTTAAGTTTTATTTCATCAAATCTTACATTTTTAAATCTCTGCAAGTGGGAAACATGTTTACCTTGTGTGGCTTGAGTGGAATGACACGAGACAGCAGAAGGGCTGGAAACTTCCTCACCCAAAGGAGGCGATCGGCATATGCTAAGGTTTTGAGATGGTTAAATGGTTAAAAACGAGCCATTACTTCATCTTGTGTTACATTACACCTCCCTCCTGTCTGAACCTCCTGCTGGCACGTCTGCCAACAGCTTAACACAAAGCTGTGGCTTCAAAGAGCTGAGAGGCAACACTTAAAGGAACAACAAAGCAGATGCGGGAAAATGCTGTGCTTTAAATATTACGTTATTAACTGTTTTGCATGAAATACAGAAACCTGAATTCCGGCTTTGTCATTTTTTCTATTCCCATTTATTGCTTGAAAGATCAGGCTAATACTCATACAAAGGATTCATTAGTGAATTTTACAAGTGGATGAAAGCACCCAGAACAAGGAAAGGAATTTATTATGCTTTGAAAAGAAAGTCATGGGGGGAGGAAGAGAAGCAGAGAGAGAGAGAGAAGCAGTTTTAAAGAGAGGCAGTCCAGTGACTTTTTGTATTACTTCTGTGGAATTAAAATTAATTTTTAATGTTACTCAAAGAAAAATGAGATAGGCACTATCCAAGCAGCAGGAAGGTTTAAATCCGCCACATATTTGATGGTTAGTTCATTTTACATATGAGAGAAAAACAGTGAACATCCACGAGAGAGGAAAAGACAAATAAGGCAACTTTTCCAGTCAACTGTTTCAAGATCTTCAATCCAAATTCACCTGAAAATTCAAACCTGGGTGAACTTAGGAAGTCAACAGGTTGATTCTATCTCAAACGCCTAGGTTGAAAAAACAATACATTTCTACTAGGCCAAGCTACTTTGAGTTGTCTCATCAGGTGGCACACACTTACCACCTTGTATCCCCGTTTTTAACTGAAATTATTAGAAATGTTTTTCATCCAGATACAATGTCAGACATCTCCATTTTAACAAGGAGAAAATAAGTTTAGCTTCAATCCTTAATTAAACACATCTTTTGTATAGTCTGCCTCAAAAATATTTTTGCTCCCAAAAATTTTATAACGAGAATGTCTTCCCTGTATGAATAGTTCCCCCCAAGTGCTGATCTTTGTAAAGTGAAGGAGGTGAGGGAGAGGAATAAAAAATTGCTTGACCTGTGGCCGCCTTTCAATAAAGCTTTCTGGCACAAAAATCCTGGTGCCTAAAGGCATGTTCTCCACTGTTCTCTATTGCATGAGCTGACAAGTTAGTGCTTTAAGAGCAAAAATGACATAGTTGTACTTCCAAGGTAGACTCAGGACCCTATTAATTAACAAATTCTGCTGTCAAGGTACATTCTTTACACAATTTTCATGCACAGATGTTACATTGAGTGGCATGCCTGTTCCTCAATCTTAAAAAGTAAATAAATACAAACTCCTCAAAGTTTGCTGGTAGAAGAAATCCCATCAGTTTTGTGAGATACAGCAGTTGCAGTAAAATATAAAAATAACACATCTGTGCCATAAAATTGGCTTCTCTGGCTTTCCCACTGAAAAGCAATGAAATATTGCCCTCACTTCCGGACAATGGGTTGAGTACACCTCTTCTCTTGGCTGCTTCTTCTTGTCTGCAGCTGTGTATCACAAACATTTTACATAGTTGGTCATTCAGTGAAGGGAAGATATAAGTCTACTTCATTTCCTTTTAACTCACCTCCTGATTAAGAAAGGCACCAAAAAGGAGGCTTGCTCAGCATGAATTAGCAGTGTTTTATATGTATTAAAATGTTTAATCTACCACACACATACCCCACAAGGAACTCTCCCCTAGCATCCCTTCCTTGTTCATCCTGCGGTCCATACTGAACTTGAAGGGATGTATTTGTACCAACGATTTTAGAAGGAAGACAGTGACAAGAGAAGGGGAGCCTCTTCCACTGCTGGCCTCAAGCAACATACTTCAATGTCAGAGAAGCAGATAAACATTGTTTACATTCCCTGGAAAGATCATGAGATTATTTAGGTGATGTCTGGACAGTGCTTTGAACATTTAGAAGAGACTCATAATACTAAGCATTATGATGAATGGTCTCCCCCTTTTTTTTAATATCCTAATTTCCAAATACATACAGGCAGCCAAAATAGAGTTGAAAATGCCAGCAATGCCAGTATAAATCCCTGGCATTACACATCAATATGCTCTTTCATGTGAAATTAAAACCTCCTCTTTGAGCATTAGCAGAAACAAAAGATGGGCACTCAAACAGTCAAAGGAAAAACTGAAAATGGGAAGAGAGGCGATTGGAACAAATTGGACCGAGTTAACCTGTCTGCTCAACTCTAACCAAAGGGCAGCTGAAGAAAGACATTTTCTGCTCAGCTGCAGTCATGTTAGCCACAAAATATCCCATGAGGCTTACCAGCAGGCCCTGACCGGTCGCATGCTAAAATTGATGCCCATCATTCACTGCATGCAGTTTCTATAGGATGTCTTCCACCTAAAAAAAACAATGTTAAAAGGTTCTGTGGCTCACCCTTACATACCTCCCCTGGAGTGACCTGGGAGAAATCACCTTTTTTATGTATTCCCCATACACAAAACCAGCATGAAAAAGCAGTTTGAAATTCAAACTATAAGGTTTTATAGAAACATTACCATTATTAAAATTAAATACTGAATTTATTATTGGTTTTAATGAAACGTTGTCCTGAATCCCATACCCATTAACATGCAAACTGCTTTGATTTGAGCGTAACACTGTTTCCAATTATAACCTAATTATAAGCTGATTTATCCGGTACGTAGGCCAGAGTCATGATAACACTTTCACTTGGCTTAACTATCTACCCATTTTGCAAAGTCAATAAAGTGCTGATAGTCCTCAGTTGTAGCCTAGTTCTATAGCTGTTGCTGTGCTCCCAGGAAAAAAAGAGGAAATTTTGTTCGAAATGGACCTCTCTGTCCATCAAATTGTGTATCCTTTTGCCACAAGCAGTATTTCTGAATAATCATTATATAATCCCTTCCATATTGCATCAAGTTCACCCACTACTCCTCCTCCTAGGAAATCTTCTAACATCCTCATTGCTCTGTTTAGATGCCTCCACCCAATTTCCAGCTGATGCTTGGACAATTCATATCCTTTTGTTCTTATTTTGACATCTGCCTTCAGCTTTATAGCTTTTCCCCTGCTAGTACGTACCCCTGCGAGCTCTCACCTGTAAATAGGAATGATCCCATGTACTCCCACAAGTCCCTGGGAAAGCATCAAAAAGGACTGCTCAGCTCGTTGAAACAGAAAGAACTACAAAGTAAACCCAGCAGCTCTAGAGACCAAAGCAGACAACAGCAAGAAAACCACAGGTACTGAGTTTTGCTGTATGGGTACCTGGGACCTGCTGGTGCCACAGGCCACAAAAGACACAACCATTAAACAGGATTCACCCAACCCTCATCTGTCTCATTAATGTTGAATCTTCTGGAACCCCTAAAGTACTTTTCTCCCTTTTCTGCCAGGGTTATGCCAGGAATGAAGAAACACCTTGCTGCTGCCTGTGCTGGGGAAGTAGAATCTTCAGGGCAGACAATGCTGTTGGCACTCCAGCAGACTTTCACCACAACCGTGATGGACTACTGTGCATGTCTGCAACATCAATTATGTCCTCAAAATAGTTTGACACGTCCTAGTTGCATCTCGGTAACCTTCTGGCAGCCTCTTGTGACCGAAGGTGGAAAAAAGATGAACATAGTCAGGACAAACAGCAATGTAACTAAGTGCTGGGGGGTCAGGGGGAGAGGTAATTTCCAACACATTTGAAGGAAATCATCCCAGGGGATTAAAAAAATCTCACAACTTCTTTTTCTTCATAAAATCCATAATAAAAACAGACCATATTAAGCAGAAATGAGCCTACCAGAACTTATGAATAACTTGCATTCTTCCACTGGAGCCCAGCCAGTTACCCTTGGAAAAAATTCCTGTTTACTTTGTAGTGAATGTGAGAGACGCATAGTCTGCCAGAAGCTATTACGACAGTAAAAACACAGCCAGAGGCTGTCACAAATGGAGAAATCACAGAGAAAGTTAATTTGTTAACTTCAAGGACAAAGATTAAAATAATATCTATTTGGTAAAAAGTTATTTGCTTTATCACATAGAAGACTTCAGCTGAGTTTACATGAAAGCTAGTCTTATTCAAAGGGAAATTTCAGATGCTTCTTCAATAGTTTGCTTGTTTTTAAAATTTGATTAGATTTACAAAGAAAACTTCTTTTCTTGTTGTTCTCAGTTTGGCTGAGATTAATATTTTGCTCTACAACTGCAGCTTTCTTCCACAAAACCTCAGCCAGGATGGTTGGATTGGGATTCAGATGCCAGCGTCCTTGCTCAAGGCACTTCCTAAAACCTTAGGGGCAGATTAGACATGCTTGCTCTTCTGGCCCTTCAGCAGTTCAACCCTAAAGCAAGTCCTACATAAATTATGTCCTAAACTGTAGGCCTGTAATTTCAGAAATCCCAGAAAACACATACTTCCAGTACCCAGAGGTCTACCTTCTGAGGCCTGTTTAAGGTGACAAGCTCATTCGAGAGGAAAAAGAGGGTAATATGTAGCCCTTACAGCTCAACCATTTTTGTATTGTAAGTTTAGATTTATTCCCTAGTGATCTTCAATGAAAGTGAATGATTTTTTGGTCAGCTTCCATACTTTTGTATACAATATTTGTATTCCTCCTTTCTTGGTAAAGCTTATTGTAAACCATAAACTGAACATAAATTCACTTTCATTTACATCCGTGATTCATTTTTCCATTTAACTTAGCTGTCTTTTATAAGAACCTTTCCTCTTTTCCCACAAACTAATCAAAAGCTCATGATCTACAGATGCCTGCTGTCTCAAATCAGTCACACACACCCCAGCTGTCAGAATTTCTTTCTGTCGCTGATATATTTTCCTATTGTCTGTCTCATTCCTTTAAAGCACATTTTCTAGTCTTTGTTGTTTTACTTTATACATAATATCAAGAACATGTTTTCCTGAATCAGAATCCAAGAACTGGTGACCTGATAACCTTGTAACGGTAGTAAAAACCGGAGACAAATATCACCTCAGAGAGACACTTGAGCGTATCTGCCCTTGCCAGAAACAGGAAATACCAAGAGTCTTATGTAAAAAGTTTCTAACCTAAGTTTGCAGACCCAAGGGGCTGGAATGCCTTAAATATGGTTCAGATAAACATCCAGACTTTCTGATGATTATCCAAACTCTTTGAGAATCTGGAAGTTTTGAGGTTCACTCATCAGCACTACCTTGAGTACATCCTGGAAGCAGCCTGCACCTTGAAGACAGCAGTGATAAGGCTGTGCTTTTCGGAAGCCAAATGCAAAAGCATTAATTAGATCACGTTGATAGGAAGCTATGAAGCAAGTGATGCTGTAGAGATTGCCAAGTGGCTCAAGAGAAATAAATCAGAGTTTATAAATAGCTTCAGAGTAAGAATATCAGTAATTATTCACTGTCCTAGACTACAGGATCTTTAAGACAAGAAAGAAATCATTTTGAGTGCCTGCCTGTAAAAATTCCTTAGCAAAAGGGGAAAATTTACATGTAGAAATCCTCCCTCCTAACCCCAGAAAGGAGGTGGCCAGTGACTGTACAGCTGGAGAACAAGCTAGCACTCCCCCAAACGTGGGAATAGCCGATGCTGGTGATTCAACCAAGGTAGGACAGGAGCAACTCTTTTTAAAGCTGCTGTATTTATCAACAACTAGTGTAAACATGGATATTCCAGAAATTAACTTTTAAAGCAGATTAATAAAATCTCTATTTAGAAGTCAAGTAACTTTAATTTGACTTTGGAAATGAAGCCAGCTATATCAAATTAAGGCCAGTTTAATTCTGACTACCACCAGAATTAACCGCCCAGAGGCTTAAAGCAGTTTGACTAATCCATGTTAAAATCACATTTTTAGTTAATTTAGATTATTGCATGAGTGTTACTGCAAAGGCAAGTCCTAACTCTCACCAATATTAATTGACCAAAATAAGGGAGGCCTTACATTTAAGCAATCTTTCTCCATCTGTTTCATAACATCTTAACTTTGAAATCTGTTCAGCATAGTGCATTAAACCCTCAAAGAAACCTTTCAGGCTGAAACAGGCAAAAACCTGGTGATTTTGGTAAAAATACTCAAAATAATAAAAAGAAAGGTATTTTCAAACCTGTTTGGTAAACAGACCTGGTTAAAGGATGTCTGAAGACAGCCTGAGGATTCAGGAGGGATTAGTGAGTTGAGGGTACATAGAAACAGACTAAGCATGATCTGTAACAAAAAGGTGAAGGAAAATTTACTGTCCCCAGCTCCTTGCACAGATTCTTACTGAAAAAAAAAAAAAGCCTGATTTTCCATTCAGTCTCAACAACCAGTTTTTTATCTTTAGAGGGCAAAAAGTCTAGACACGTACGAACTCAAGTCTTCCTTGGGCTAACTCTGTTAGCAACAGACTAGCAAGGGACTCCAACATTTTCTCTGAGAACTTGCTCTTCTCTTCCAGCTTACCAGTAGAAGCACTTATAAACCTCATGTGCTACCACAAAACCATAGGTATACCAACCCATCCATTTATTCCCACTTATTTCATGGAATTCAGATAGCGCCTTTTGCATTTGCTAGATACTGTTAACAGTCTCAAACTGTCAAA
>JAOXJM010000004.1:6946629-6965558 GCA_026413425.1 Tringa solitaria
GATCATGGAGCAGATCCTCCTGGAATCTCTGCTAAGGCACATGGAAAATAAGGAGCTGATTTGTGACAGCCAACATGGCTTCACTAAAGGCAAATCGTGCCTAACAAATTTGGTGGCTTTCTATGATGGCATTACAGCCTTGATGGATACGGGAAGAGCAGCTGACGTCATTTGTCCAAAGCATTTGACACTGTCTCGCATGATGTCCTTGTCGCCTTCCAACTCTAACCACTGTATGACTCCATGATTCTAAAACTATTCTACTCTGGAGCACCTCATGCCATCTAGTGCTTTTAATTAGCTAAAAGTAGTCAGCAGCACTGCCTCATCAAACCTCAAGAACTGCAGGTCTGACCAAACTTTTGTCTATTTTCCCCCAATTGCAGTAATTGGTCTCCAAGGGGATTTTGAGTCAACCTTCACACCTTGCTTGCTTTTCCTTGCAGGCATGACAGCACTGCTACTAAATCACAAACACAGTCAGCTGTTGCAAAAAGGCTGGTCATCTCCTTTCCTGCTGCTGTCATTTCTTTCCCATGCTGGATTCTCATAGTGTCATTCAAAACATGCAAACTATCCGTCACAACAAATTACCTCATACCTCCCAGATCAGTGACCACCCTTAAATAACCCTAATTTCTGATTATGCCCCTTGTTAGCATCTCTTGAGAAAGAAAGAGCAATTATAGTTCTCCTAAGTCAGGTTTTAGTATGCCAGGCCTGCTGAATTTAACATTTTCTGAGATGATTGAGAGAAACAACATACTATTTATAGAAAAACTCTTACACGGTTGTAATAGGCTCTCACGCAAACCCACTGTTTTGCTTTCTTATATGTTGTCCCTATCAAACTATAATTGCCTGCTCTAAATTATCCACTCACATCTATTCATATGCAGCAATGAATTTCAAGACACCACAGGCTGGCTGCTAGTGCCAAAATGCTGTAAGGACATTTACTACTATTTGGAGTATTTTTACTTCAAAGGAAAGGATTAATGAAGATTATGGAAATGATCCTCAATCTCTGCATTTGCACTGACCTGTTTTCCCCCCATATATCATATAACGATTTGTTAAACTGTGTGTTAGCTATACTGTAGAAATTTTTAGCTCAATGCAGAGTGGGCAATACAACCTTGCAGACGTAAATACTGCTTCCAAGGTAAAAACTCTTTTGATGCAGCAGCCCAGCACCCTTGGCACTCAGACCCACTGCCCTGGGCTGCTGTAGCACCACTTGAGGCAATATAAGCTCCCCCAGCCTTTCCCCGACTCAATAAATGTGTATCACCACCAACACAAAGCACAACTGCTAGCACTGCCTCTGCACTAATTGAAGAAAACATTTGTTTGCAAGCTTTACTCACAGCTGTCCTCTCTCTGAGCTGCAGATCCACCATGAATCCGTAACGTTAGTGGCTTTTTATAACCGTGGAGGTACTAGGAAATAAACAGAGAAAACAAGATAAGTCTACTATGAAAATGCATCTAAACCCATGAAAGAAAGACAATTTAATCTATCAGATCAGCAATGAGAATATTGACAATACACAAACTTTTTATCAGCTCGTAAGAGTATCTTAAAGTTTTGTGCCACATTATCTCTATTGAGGCTACCTATTCGTATTGATCCCACCTTGACCTGCTACCAAAACTTTGACTTAAAGACATGAAGTGTGTGTCAAATCCCAATTACTTGCAAAGTCTTGCCATGCTTGAGAGTAGTCAAACAGTGGCACAAGTCACCTGGAGAGCTCATAGAGTCTCCATGCTCAGAGATATTAAGAACTTATCTAGGCTGGCTTTGTTTTGACCAGATGACCTCCAGAGATCCTTTTCATAGGTATCATATCAATAGTAATTTTCACAGGATCATTCAGGTTGGAAGCAACCTCAGGATGTCTCTACCTACTACCCTGTAGCTCCTCCTACCCTGTAGTACAGTGAAGTGCTCCACCTTCTTCATAACTTCCTCATAGGTACTGGAGGCTGCTGTGACAACCTTCCAAAGCCTTCTCCAGGCAGAGGAACCTCCATTTCCTCAGCTGCTTCTCAGATGACAAGCGCTCCAGTCCTGAGCACCTTGGTGGTCCTCCACTGAACTCACCTCAGTTTATAGTCTTTCCTGTACCAGGAGCCCAAAACTGGTAACAGTATCTGGATGTGATCTACTGAATGCTGAGCCGAGGGGGGATAGACACCATCTTTATCTGCTAGCCATGCCCGTGTTCATGTTGCTGAGGATGCTGCTGCTCTCAGGGCTGCCAGGGAATTATAAGCTCCCCTCTGCTTGATGTCCCCAAAACCCAGCACCTTTCCTGTAGAGCTGCCCCCTGCCACACAGGCTCAGGCTGAATCACTGCCAAAGACTGCTTTTCCAGGGGTGCTTTGCACTGAATTAAATTTCATAAGCTTCATGAACTGTCTAGTTCATTCTGAGTGGCAGCCCTGCCATCTGGTATCCCCAATTTGATGCCATTTGAAAACCTGATGAGACTGCTCTCCATACCTTCCTCCAGGACATTGATAAAGATGTTAAATAGCCCAGGTCCAAGGACAGATATCTGTGGTACTCCACTTCGTATCAGCCTCGAGGTAGAGAACCAACTATTAACCATATCCCTGTGAGCCTGATCATCAAACTAGTTTCTCAGATGGATGGACAACCAGATGCATAGACTGTAACTCCTATTCTGTGTTTCAATTAATAATTTACTCTTTCATGTAACACAAAAAGTTTTCAATTTTCTTTTTCAGTGTATTCTGGAAAATGCTGGTCAAAGGACATTGGGATCATTCATATATGCAAATGTCCTCAGTATGCCATTCAGCAAAGTCAGTACTGATCTCAACAAAATAATTAATACCATTAATGCAGCTGATTTTATCACTGTAGTGATATCCAAGAGTTCAAGATGTTACAATGCAAAACTATTTGCCTGAGAAAAAAAATTCATAACTAGGTTTGGGGCATTTTCTGCTTGTTTGCTTGATTGGATTTTATTTTTAAGATCAGCTGTAAATAGAGCAAACACTGCTAGCACAACTGGTGGAAACCTAAAGGAAAAGGTTGTGGAAATGTCTGTGTCAAGACTGTCATATACCCACATATTTTGGTCCATAACCTGTCTCTTAGATATGCTAAATTGTGAACCAAAAGAGTAGAAAATGTTCCATCAGTCATTTCCCCCAAGGCCTGCTTATTTTCATCACAATATAAAACTTGAAAAACCAGATTGTTTAGCTCACCCAGTCAGGTAGCAGACTGTGAAAAGGGAAATCCCCCTTTCCTTTGCTTACTTACTAATACATTTGATTAGACAAACAAAACAAGACTTATTTGAACACATTTGATGTAACAAATACAGATAGCACATTGTACAGAACCACCTCACTTCCGAACTAGCAGAATGGGAGTGTTGTGCAAATTCATGGTACACCATTTGAAAAGCTACTTACATTCCTTAAACAAAAATCAACGTCAAAAGTTAGATATAAGTCTATAAGTTATCTTATCCTTAGAACCGAAATCTTCTTGATCAATAAATGAGGTTACCCAGACTTTGTCAGGATGATACTCTGACTCTATTTTGTTTAAATGCAGACGCGTTTGCATTTCAGAACAACTCATTAAGTTTTATCACATTTAGATGCAATTACAAATACAACAGGCAAGTTTAAAAAAATAATTTTATATGCTGACATCTATTTTGGAGGGATTTGCAATGGAAGATGAGTTTCATCATCTGGTATCAAATAATATTTTTACCAGAATGCGTATGCAGCACTTTACTGATACAAACAGTTACAAATGTACTGTTCTGCTGTAGAGGAAAAAGATAAATCTGTTGAAGTAGCTTCCCGTATAGCTAGTATACCTGTATAACTGTTGCAAGGTGAAGATTTCATCTAGTGAAGAGGTAGACATGTTACCTAGAGCTTCCTAAACATGCTCTGTGCCAGCCACGGGACTCAAAGCTTGACACTGCCCCGTGGTTGTGTGATCACCAACTTGATACAAAAGTGCAAGTTGCCTTTTCATTTCTGGTATACAAGAAGCTAAATGAGCAACTTTTTGTCCCTGCCAATTGAGCCTTATGTGCCCTGCAATTACAATTGACAACAGATGGAAAATTGCAGTGACTAAATCACAGAAGCTGGTGCTTTTCTATTTTAAATTAGTAGTTTAGTGGATTAAGGTAAAACATTTGCCTGTTGCTGGATCACCCTGAAAGTACGTTAAACACTGAGTTGGGGGAACAAGTCTGCTAAGCAAACATAAAATCTGGAACTAAACCTTGATTTGCAGGTACAAAGTAATCAGAGAGACTCATACAAAACTCCTACACCCACAAATTGGCTTCTCTGTGTTTTGTTAGAAGTCCCATGTGAGAGTATGCAAAAAAGTGCTCATGAACATTTTGCACATGCAAATCCAGCACAACTGAAGATCTGCCTTTTGATCTCCAGTAGCAGAGCTCTTGTGCAATACACATGGCTGCATCCCTCCAGGTCTTGGAGCCACAGTATCAGATTTGCCTCAGTTCCTGTCAGGGTTCTTTGTGCTTTAGGCCCTTTGCTGGAAGCCTTATTTCTATCCCAGAAGCATGTAAGAATTGGATTTTGTTATTCAAAGGCTGAGGAATCATTCTGCTTCCACCATAAGATGGGGAGAGGGAGGTGGAATGGAAAGCCAAAAGGAAAGACAGACTTGGACTGCTGAGCCTGCTGCCAGGAATAGATATAAAAGTGGAGGCAGATCGTGCACTACGTACCCCACTTCCTTCCTTCCAGTGCAACAGCCATCCTGTAAAACAACCAGCAAGGCTACAGCAATCGTGGTGCTTATAGACAACCACTACCTAAACGATGAGATCCTTTCCCAGTGATACAGTTTTCTGTGGGCAGACAAAAACCACATACTTCTCAAGACTGTGTTCTGTTTCTTGTGTTCTTTGGTTTGACATCTCTTTCTGAGGGTAGGAAGGCATCCGATTGGAAGCTCAATTCAAAGTCCTTTGTGCAAAGTCCTTCCTCAACACACTGGCAGCCATTACATGCTGTGACAACTGACGTGCTCAATTCCCTTGCACCAGTATTAAGAGAAAGCACACTTCAGAGAACATTTCTCCATTTGCACTTTAACTCTGTTCCCTTCCAATAAGCTAAAGCTGTCAGTACTCCCATAAACATTTTCTCAGTGCACTACTTACCCCAGTTTGTTAGGGCAGGACAGAAATTCATGGCTGTTTGTTACTTACAACAAGTAGGTTTACAAGAAAACTTGCCATGAGCTGCAGCGTTTGAATGCAGGAGTGATAAGCAGGAGCAGCCTACTGTCTGGCAGCCTCCAGACACAGATGATGTCGGAGACAGAAGAACTGAGCAACTGGAGCAAGAGGAAAAGGTAACAAAGTAATATAGGCCATATAAGTCTAAAACTAGAAGTTCAGGGGCTTTTCTAATTCATACCATCATGACTTCCTTTATCTTACATGACTCTTAGTTGGATTCACAAGATCCAAGAGTGAAGTACTGGGGAGGAGACAACCCTAAACATAAATAAATGAAAAGTAATAGATTTCAAAGCTCTGCTTTTTCAGCAAGAAGGCATGAAATTCCTCTCTCACCATTTAAACTCTCAAAATAGAACTATTAAGAGCTAAAATTAAGGGTATTAGTGCAAGTAGGATATGCTGACAGCCCTCAGTGATCTAATACTCTCGTTTAGTCTTTAAAAAGTGTAGGAACAGAAATGTGCAAACCATAAATTGCGAAACCAGCATCTGCAAACCTTCATTCAAGGTTTCTAATTGCTCTCTGAGTCAACTAGACATGTGGCTCTTTTATTTATTATTTGTGAGTATCCAGGCAAATGGACTGGTACTAGCATATGCTTGTGGAACAGCCTTTTTTCAGTGAGGTGTTGGCATATTTCCGTTTTGTTTTTAAAGGGGTCAGTGGTTTGGGACTGGACTGAAACATTTCAAAGCCAACATAAACATTTCTTTTCTTTCAATTTATCCTCAGGGAAAAAGAAAAGAGTCTGGCCATTGCACAGTTTTAAGACTTATTTCTGCCAGCACTTTCGCCCATGACTTACACTAACAACAGTACAATTTTACAACCGTTGAGGTGCAGTTCACCACCTCAAAATGATCAGAGATTGCTTTGTATCTCCAAGACCGAAGGCAGGCACTGTTTCAGAGCATGTGCATGTAATGCATGGCAAACAATTAGTGCTACAGAAATAGTTGTCAGAGTGTGTACAGTACATTACGTGTAATGCTCCGTAATGCTCTCCGCCATTGACTTTATATACAAAGATGCACTGTATTTTAATTGCACAGTCTGTGGCAAGTACATAACCAACACATGCTCCAGGAAGACACTGGCGTCACAAAGACAAAAGGGGATGAACCATGTTTTAAGCTCTCTCCTTAAATGAAGTGATATGCATTATTATTAGAATATGCACTAAATACCCTAGATCCACCAAAAATATATATCCAGGCATGTCTCTATTTCACCTCAAGAAGTTTATATCCTAAAACATGAAAAATGGGACTAATTTTCCCTAGGTAGAAAACATACACATCTATTAGCACTGTACAAGGTAACTTCAAGAGAAGCTGAGCTAAGTGACCCTGGTACAGCTCTGACTTAGGCTACCTCCTTCCATTTCTGTTAAAATGCTTTATTACAAGCACTGTGATAATAAAATCCTTTTGAGTTATCTAACAAATCTCCTAATTTGTTACTAGGTCACTAAAAGGAGTGAATTAGACCACCAGGATATTACTTACTTTAACTGACACCCAAGCAAATAACTCCGAGACAGATTACTTCATAGATGGGTGGAGAATGGCTTTAGGTCATCAGGAGGCCAAATGTACCATGAGGAGCGATAGCTCTTCTGAGACATTTGCAAACTTACATTCTGCCCTCCTTCCCACTGATGTCATACTCAAAACCATGCCTTAAGACACCATTACTCAGCCCTTGGCTCACAAAACCTCAGAAAACAGTGGCAGAACAGAGGGATTTTCTCAAGACGTACTGGGGGAGCTAGAATGAACCAAGTGCATCTCCCAAGGTTTTATGTATTTCATACATGGAGCAATTTTTCAGTTATTATTTTGTAAAAGCAATCAGGTTGTTCACATTAAGTTCTAAGCTCTTTATCAAACTCCTTTCTATAGCTGAATAGAAAACACATGCAATTACAAGAGATGGAGAGAGGCAGCCTTTTGCTACCCTGTCAAGGTTGCTCTGAAGTGCTGGCTATACTATACACAAGGCCTGCCTCTATTGCTTTCAGCAAGATCAAGGCTGTCTCTTCCACTTGTGTGTCACAGCACCCTCCTCCTCCTAAACTACAAACAGCATTACAACACCCTGGTATTACAGCACCCTAGTGTTAATACCCTTTCTAGTTACTGCAGTCTTTCTTGATTTTCACCTTCTGCCAGCTTTTTGAACCCAGAATCTCAGTTTTCATTGAAGAAAATTATTGTATCCTCATTGTTGAAAACACGAGCTTGAAAACATAAAAACAAGACATAAAAAACAACAAAAACTATATAAAAAACCCATAAAAAACCCCCATAGAAACAACATAAAAAGATATAGGTCTTACATTGTTATTGACTTAGCAGTCATAGCTTGTTAACCATCAGCAATCGGCTGCAGAAGTCCTTTTTCTCCATGTAAGGGATAAACACAAGCTGATTTCTGAGTTGGGCGTTGTGGTTGCACTTGCAAGAAAACATTTGCCTGTGGTCATTGTTTTCTTTAAAAAGAGGAAAATTCTGAATGAGAACAGCTGCATTATTTATAAATGGCTTAAGCCAATTTAAATTCTGTGCTGCAAAAAAGGCATGTACCCACCTTTCCCAGTTCCTGCCCTCAGAGCTGCCCAAGTCAGTAGATCCATCTGCTAATTAAGAGAGAAAACAATATAAATTGCTTTTCAGTCAGACCAACTCCCTCATCTGGCTGGCAACGAAGTCACATAATAGTGCTGCTGACTCAAGGAGAGACATAACTAGCAATTTTAGAGAAAGCAAACTTTAGATCTATTAAGGCAATTGTAACAATGCAGTTCAGAGTGTTCAGAGCATCCCAGAAGGTTAGTGACTTACTTTGCTTGAGCTTTGCTTGAAATATCCAGAAAGAATCCCTTGGTCTCCCTCCCCTGAAGAGGAACCCAGAAAAAAAGGACATATATAACTGAAGACCAGCATTAATGTTTGAGATATTCTAGATGTCAGTTGGAGATACAGAGGCAGGTAGTATCTGGAAATGAGAAACTAAATGTGACATGAACTAGGCAAAAAAGTGGGAGGAGGGGCCCTTGACCATAGGCACTAAAGAGCTGTGCCAGCAGAGAAAAACATCTGAAACTGGGCCAGCAAAGATAGAACATACTGGATAGAAATGTACTGCCTGTGTAAGGGTGTACCCCAGCCCTCCAACACAGCCTAATTGATTTACTCACTGCTTGAGAACAGCCAATTAGATTTGAAACTGGTCTTGATCTGTCATGGACTGAAATTATCCACTCAAGCCACCAAAACATATCTTACATTCTATACAATTCTAACCTATTTGTATTCTATAACAGGTCTTAGGACCTCTTCTGGAAGCCCAGATTTCAGAAAAATGTGAGCACAGCCCTGTATCCCTAGAAAATAAGTTAACAGTATTTTCCAGCATATTCAGCGAATATTATTGCCAGCACTGCGAAGTCTGCTTTCTGCTACTTAAAAATAAATAAATAAATAGATCAAGCATAATGTGAAATAGGAAGAAACAAAGTAAACCACAACCACACATAAACAATCTGAACTTCCTCCTCCTTCCTTACCACGGGGCTTTGTTTTTCCGCTCACAACTGTTTAAATGTTACGAGAGGTCAGAAAGTCATCTATTAATCACCTGAGTTCTCAGGCAGATGAAGGCAAAGTAACTCACTGTTCATCTCTGCTTTAGAAAGCAGTGAATACCCCTTTTTCAATCCAAATTTCATCAACCTCAAAAAGTCAGATGCTGAGAGCCTGAAGAGATCTAGATACGGTCCTACTGGTGTCAGTGGCTAACCTCCACTTGATTTCACTGGAGAAAGACTGTATTCAAAATACAGTTTTATGTTCTCCCCAGAATCCCCTCACATGAGGAATGGTTCAGCTCAGTCAAAGCATCCTGTTCCTCAGCAGAAAATGGGACAGACCCCATGGGCAGAGCAGACTGAAGAAAACAGAAATCCTTTGAGGGCTGGGGGAAAGGCAGAAAAGGGAAGAAGAAAAAGAAAAAAGAAAGAAAAAAAAAGATAACAGGTAACAAAACAGGGAGAAATGAGTCCAGTATATTATCTGTGCTGCCATAATCACATCATCTGTGATTTGCAGAATACATCCCACATTCAACTAACAGGAGCTGTAGTTATTCTTCTCCTTTACTTTTGTTACCTCTGCACACAGTAAATCTAGCTCAGGAAAAAAAAAAAAGAAAACAAAAAGGAGTACTAGTGTATTTCAAAACACTTTGAAAACAGGCAACAACATAAGCAAGAGGTACTGGTAAATCTAGAACAAAATCAGCTCTCTGTTGGAAAAGATTTCAAGCCCTATCAAGGTTAGCATGTTTAACACTTGTCCTTCAATTACCATAGGTGCAAAACATCAATAAACACTTTTACAGAAGGAGCTGGTTGAAATAAAACCCTGCAGGCCCATGTGAGTCTGTTTGGGAATTTGGAGCTTGCAGATGAGCAGCTTTGTTGGTGACAGGGATACTAGTGTGCATATACAGCAGAAAAACACGTCACCTTATACACATTTGTGTGCAAGACCGGTACGTGTGTGACACAGGTAAGGGATTGAGTGAAGAAAAAGTTTAAGAATGAGGAGCTGAAGCCTTACACAACCACAGGACCACCTGGAGTGTGACCTTAAACGAGTGGCTCAACAGTGAGTTAAGCATCAGTAAGACCAGCTGAAAGAAAAAAGAAAAAAAAACCAACAAAAAATAAAACCAAGAAAATTATCCTCCAGCTCTCTGGAAAATGGGACTTTTATATACCTGGATGCAGCCTTGCTAGTTTGTAAGGATGTACCTGACTTTATCACAAACGTTTCCTTTCACATCAGACCCCAAACTCTGTCTCATCATGCTAAAGGGTTGAGTCCTCAGTTACATCTGTAGAACATTAAGCATTTTAAACACCAATATGGTTTCACTGAAATGAGTAGAAAGAGGTGGCTGATTCTTTAGATCCTTGTGCTTTAATTGCTTATAGAAGGTCTTATCATAATAAAAATATTGAGCAATTCACCTACTTGTATATAAACCCTTATTCCAGGTAAATACATGCAGCAGGCAGATAAGTAACAGTTTGATTTCATCAACATACCCCTCACCAATAGTTTGAGATTTTTACCTTGGAAATTGTATGGGTTTAGCTGAGCCTGATATACAACTACAGAAGATGGACATATGCCTCAATAAAAAGCAAGTCCACATGTTAGATGACTCGGTCATTTTTTCAGGATGCATAGAAACCTTTCAACATATTATGAACCAATATTTCTAATTCTGCATCAGAACAACAGGAGACTGACTTTGCCTACAGCAACTGATGATCCACAGAGACTCCTCTTTACACACTGCATGTTCTTGCATTGCCTAAACACAGTAAGAAAACAGTCTAATGTGATTTCAGACCCCTGCCCCTTTCATCGCTAACCTAGAGTTGTTTGTGTATCAAAAGAAAGAGCACACAACGTGCACTCAACCAGGCAGAGCTGAACCGCCTGCAGTGAAAGTACAAAAGATTGGATATGTAATTTTTTATTCTTTTTTAGTCTAATCATTCTGTCATGTATAATGGATGCACAGGCAATAGTTTGGGCTTTTGAAAACATAAAGCAAAGCTTTACTTTATTCCTGTAAATCTCATGGGCTTCAGATTGAAGCACTCCCTTCTGTCAGCAGCACAATGGTTAGCAATTAAATTCCATGGCCCAAAGAGGACTTTGAGGCCTTAATTATACTTTGAAAATGAATTCTTATTAATGATTTTTTTTTTTTTACTTTGGGAGCATATGAGAGATAAGAGCCTTAATACATCCGTAACCCATAAGGGGCGTGAGAAGGAAGGGACTGAACAACAGATTACCCCAAAATTCTGTTTTCTTCAGATGCCTATAAGACAAAAAAATTATGGAGATATGAGAGTGGAGGAGGCTAAAGGTGTTGGGGGTGTGTATGGGAGGGTACAGAATATCTGGATGTGGAAGAAATTGCTTGGTGTATTCTCCAGCCCTAAGGAATTAATCAAGCAATCCCTATCAGTGTGCTTCAGGTGGAGAAGCAGTGAAAGCAATGGAGAGTTGGGGCTTTTTGCCTACTTAAGGAGCTTGGAGAGAGGTAGAGGGACAGCACAAAGCCTACACGAAGAGATACTGTAAAGACCCTCCCCTAACCAAAGTGAACAGTCAGGCTCAAAAGAACTGAATGGATAAAAATATTTCATACGAAAATTTTTGTTCCTCTGCCTGACAAGACTGTTTATGGCTCATAATGCCATACATCAAATTACCTCCAGTCTGTGGCTTCATTTTCTTCACAAGACAACCAGAAATGTTGCCAGCCTTGTTTTACAGAAAGGGAATTACAGCAAAAACAGACCCCGTGACGTGCCCAGAGTCAGCCACAAAGTCTGTGGCTGAGGTGGGAAAGGGTTAGAGTCTTATCATTTTTAGATGACATAACTGCAAGATCACAGTTGCTTTCCTAAAACATATTTTCATGGTGATGAGTCTGAGCTGCAGTGCCCAAATTATGATCAAAGCTTTGGATGTCTGGCATCTAGGGCATTCAAAACATTATTTCAGTGTGATTCATCGCTAAGGAAGAGGCCAGCCACCATACTTGGATACAGATTGTCAGTTTTTTAAGTGATCAGTACAAAAATGCTAGTTCTGGCAGCATCTGGCCAAACTTGGTCTGGTCCCCGTTGGGCCACCATTACCTTCAAGAGATACAAGCCCTCCAAACACGTAACAACCCATATGCCTGTGACCTAGTCGTAAGACCTCCTGCACGTCTATGACTTCCTAGGTCATAGGCCTTCTACTGCTTGCTGTGCTTGCTTGTTCCTTCTGCGCTTGCTACTATTTTAAGCAAGCACAGTCCAGTAAGAGCACATATGCAGCTGTAATTTCAGCCCTAATGAGTTTTTAGGCTCAGGAGGGTAAGGAGGAAACTCCACCAGCACAGCCACTACAAGATTATCCAGAAGAGGGAGTGCACAGTATACATACGCATAAAGCCATATTTTGCTACTCCATAACCTCATTGCAGGGCGCAGAGGCTCTGCAAACATCTAGCCCGATTTTACTCTCTGCCACAAACTCAGCGATGCATACAGCTCTGTGAAATACCTACTGCACAGCCCATCCAGCAATATATCACTCCCCTCTGCTGTGTATCTGTTTGAGATTTTCTTGGAAGTTTTTAAATTTAAAAAAAACCACTTATTTTTGCTTTTTGAGAAGCTTGTTTTACATATTGGCTTGCTAGCCAAAATCAATTTCTCAAGCTACGATTTAAGTTTGGTTCCAAGTGCCTTACAATTGTTCTTGCTCCCCGATTTGTTAAGTAACTTGTAAAAAATGTTGCAGGATGCAAATTCAAAGTTAATTGCTCAGACTTATTCAAGAGTAAAGTTTATAAATTCACTTTTTGTGAACCGCAGAGTTTTTCCAAGTAGAACTTCTACTTACGTTTATCTGGTTTTATAACAACAGACCAAAACAGTACCTAGACAGTGTTGTAGGTGCCCTTGACAATTAAAAATGCAGTCAACCATAAGAACGAAGCCACAGGCAACCACCATGTACAGTAATTAACCAGTAAGACCTGGATTATGAAAAGGAAGGAAGAAATTGGCAGGCATATTACAAAAAAGTTTATAAAGAAAACAATTCTGATAAGGTTTGCATGTTTTTCTTAATTTCTGCATTGTCAAATGTCCTCTCCTCCCCCTCAACACACACTGTTCAATATCCTACTGAATTACATTCTTTGTGTATTGGAGTAAATCTCTGACCTTGGTTTGACTTTTTCCCCTTTTGCTTATCTCGTCCTCTCTGGTTAAGAAAAAAACCCACAAGACTTAATTCTGAAAGAAGGATTGAAAGGCTATATTAACTTTGTTTAGCTCCCAGTAAGAGTATAAATAGCAGTAACAGGATTCTTTAAATGATTGTTACCTGATTTTATGTGCCTTCCTTACCTAACCTTTCTCTCTCTTTTTCTCGTGTTGATGTCTTTCACAGATTATCAAGAGCTAGTATTCTGTTGACTTTCGTTATTCATTAAAAATGAAGTTCAAGGACATTGTAGCTACAACTGTTAAATACACGTTATCATGGTTTCAAAAATAAATAACTTCCATTGTAGTGCAGTGAGTAATATTTTGAAAAGAAAAAAGCTGAAAGAGACTTCCTGCTCATGTTGGATTATTAAGCAATTCTATACAAGTATGTTAAAAAGAAAGTCACTGCTGTAATTTAAATTATCAGGACAATATACTGGTTTATCTTGCTGACCTTGCACCCTCTTTCTGCAGAGGAACCAAAATAGCAAGTTCAGGTAACAACTCCTGCTTATCTTCAGCAAGGTAAATAACTGAGGAAGTAATCAGTATTAACGTGCAATTTATTAACATTGGTTTGACTCTGCTATCAAGGCTGGAAAAGTTTAAGGCCCAGGTCCAGGCTGGATTCACCCCATCTCTGACTACAAAAGGAGCCCAAGGAAGGCACAGACTGACATACGTACTGGGCAGCAGCAAAGCAGAGGCATCTCTTATAATGGTTCTCAATTGCAGAAGGGATTTATTTCTTTAGGAAAGTGGAAGAAGAGGCAGCAACAGCTTCTCCTTTCACCTACCCCTAGCACACTCAGCATTTTGCTAGCCGTACACACAAGTGGGCCTGCACTGCGATTCCCAGACAAGCATCAGGGGAGGCTCCTGCTGGCTGAGATCCTAAAGGTCTTCTGCTCCCAGAGGCTGCGTAGGGCAATGGTCACATCCAGAGCAGGCTGGTGCTGAGCACACAGGTGAGCCCTAAGCGATAAGGGGCAAGGCACCACACAACGGTGGTTTAACAGCCCGGGCTCTGCTGTTCGATGCAAGAACTAGCAGAACATCTATGGACATCTGGAGAGCAGGAGATACACGCCACTCCATGCAGGTTTCTTCACCCTTTTAATAGGCCTAAGTCAGTAGCACTGAAAGAAGAGACACGCCAAGGTGCTTTTTAGGAGAGGCACAGCAGCAGATTTTGCTTGCTGATACAAACAAAGTCATTCTGACTTGTTTCCATGAAACTCCGGAGGTTTTTCCAGCATAAGGATGACCAGACGCACACAGCAACTTACGCTACAAGGTTTGGCAAAGATACTAGCTTTTGTTTAGCAGTGTCCAAAGGACTCATAAACCACTTAATTACTTGCAATCAAACACACGGTAAAGTCATCTACAGTAGCATTAAGCACAGCAGTTTTGTCAAGTGACTCAACCCTTCACTGTGGTTGCTATGAATGGGGTGGAAGTTCAAAGGCTTCCCGCTAACAAAGGCTGAAAAAAAAGAAATCCTCCTCTCTTTACATGTATCAGTTATTCAAATAAATTAAGGGAATGGCAGTAAGTAACACTAGTTGAACAGCTAGTATCAGTAACAACAATTACGGAAAGTAGAAAATAACAACAAAACTAGAACCCAGAGTCAGAGAGTGCTGGAATTTTGGTACAGAGCAATGAATTACCCTCATCTGACTTGGATTTCTTCAAAAGACAAGGGTATGTTGTTCCTTTTACTACCTGCTCCAAGGGTTGATTTCATAATTATCTAGAAGCTGAATCTGTTTCCAAAAAGAAACAGCTGTTATTTTTATTTTATTTAGTGGTTGAGCTAAGGTTCAGCTGAAAAAAAACCAAAACCAAACATAAATTCTGCATTTTGGTGGAATCCAGTGCAAGCTTTTCTACAGGAGTTTCCCATGAGGAGAAAACAAGTCCCTACTCATTGACCAAATTTCTGGTCTGAAATATAGGAAGACCAAAAAGCTACAGAACATCTTACACACGCCAGCTATTCTTAGCTTACCTTAGGAGCTGAAGCTCTCTGTATAATCATTATAGTCTCCTGAGCTACTCCAACATCTAACTTGGAGACGTCTCTCCTTCTATTGATCCCAAAGAATGTCTTGGTTCATAGGTTAGAGCAATCCCTTCCACAAATCCATGTAAAATAGTTCGGTGGAATACCTTGGAGTTTGACTCCTTTAGTTTGTTTACTCCTCGAGTTTTTGCAGGGATTTACGTACCACTGTTAAAAGCAGGACAATCTACACACCTCTCTGATAAAAAAATTAATTTCCTGTTACAGTAGGATTTTTTTTTTTTACATGTGAATACATGATGCTGGCAAAGTAGCCATCAAAGGTAATCAAGTATTCATAAGTCCTGGGCCCCTGATTTTAACCAGCAAGACGACACTAACACTGACAGGGTGTATTTTATCTTCTCTTTTCAAAGTTGTCACGTAAACTTAATGCTTCCAAAGAGATTCATAGCGTATCTAAGGTCCTGTGGGTTGTTTGAAAAAAGAACTATGAAGACTTCAATGTACCTTTCTTTCCCTTTATAGAGTCCAAACAAGCAGCACACAGAAAGGTTAAACCGAGATAAGGAAGAAAGAAAATCAACAGAAATTCCCACTGTAGGTTGTTTGCACAATTCCCCTCTCATGTGTTTAGAAAGTCCACAAACATCAGATGTGCCAGTGTTGTCGGAGAGGGTTTGGGGGGCTTTTGTTTTGGTGGTTTTTAGGAGGTCTTAAGCCTTAGCTGCTAGCAGGGGCTCCACAAAAAAAACCCAGCCTCCCACACACCCTCCCCGTTCCGTGTATTTACATGTTTTGAGGTTGCGGGAGGGAGGGATTTTATTTCATTTTTCAAATGAAAAAAGATCACTTGCTAATTTGCCAGAATGACACAAGGCATTCAGTGAAGCAGATCTGTGCCTTATCTGCAAAACTTAGGCACCAGAGCAATAAAATGCAACAACTAGCATTTCAGTTCTCCAAGCAGTTTCATTATTCCAATTCTGCAGCAAGTCTTTGATTACGCAGAAAGTCTTCTCTCATTGGAAATCTACTTGAACTATCAGTTCAGCAATACTGACATATCTGTGAAACAGCAGTACAGGGAGCCCATGAGGAGATACCTTCCCCCCTTTCCCCCCACCATTGGCCCCAGTAATGTGTAAGAGCCAGTTGAGTGCATTTCAGCAAAGAGCTGCTCTGCTGCAATGGCAGAAGCCTATGCAGAGTCAGCATTTTTCTAGGGGTGAGAGCCAAAGTAACCACCACTGCTTGAAGGGAGGAGACCACATATAAGTGGGTAAACTTGTTAAAAAGAGAGAAAGGGCAGCTAACAGAGAAATACTTGCAGGTTTTGTGACAACTTAAGAGCCCTGTACTGGAAATACAAAGCAAATGTTTATCAAAAAGGTTTGAGAAAGAGGTAAGAGAAAAAAAGGCATGGCCAAACAGGGAAATTATTAAGCAGGCATCCTTTAAAAGCTGAAGTACAAATGAAACAACAGGAAGCACTGCAAACTCTGGCAGGTTAAACGTAAATTCAAAACAAAATAAAACAGTATTTTCTGAGGAACACTTTGTAAAAGGCAAAGACGAGGTTATTGAAAAAAGACAAAAATGAACTGTGATCTGACATCAGGATCAGAAAACGTTAATCCGACAGAGTGGTGACAGACACTGAAGGATTTCAGTGATGTGGGTGATGGATTACTAGGTACAGCATGTAACATCTCTCTTGAAACCAGAAACTTGGGAAGTGGCAAGTAACACACCAACTTTTAACACGGGTATTAATAGTGGTCTGGAAAACTACAAAGATGTTATCTGACATTTGAGTCAGGCAAATTAATTTCAAAAGCTTCTGATTTTAAGACTGATCTTCTAGAAAATCTGAAGTCTGATAAAACTTAATGTTAAGGCCCAGGTCACAGTTTTACAGTAGTACAATCTCAAAGTGACAAAGGCATAAATTACTATGACCAGCTTACTCGTCTCTGAAATAAAGAATAATTTCTTCTTCTCTTTTGACTTACCCTGGCAATGTTGCAGGCATTGGTTTTAATGTTTGATTTTGCTAGATTCAAGGTGACCACACACCAGAGCCATTCGGAAGATTCATGTGTCTCCAGTTACTTTTGAATATATATGTTTGTGGGTTTGTTTTGTTTTCTTTTTTTTTTTTTTAAAGAAGTAAACTCCTTCAGTATTGACACATGCATTCTGTTGCATAACATTATTTAGAACGAGTTCTTCATGGTTTTTTTATGCGTAGAGCAATTAAATACACTTAAAGAACCAATATATTTCATATTCAACTTATTCTGGTTAGAATCTGTTTCCCACAAGTTATAAGAAAACATTAGGTCTTGTTCTGCACTTTCTCCCAGCCAGGATTACTGTTCTCACTTAGGAGAAACACTCAAAACCAGCTTGTACAGTCAGTAGTGAAAGTATCCATCTGAATGATTACAGCATTAGACAGTTCAGTGGAAACAAGCCCCTCTATAGATATATTCCAAAGATCAGAATAGTTAGAGGTAACCTCAAGCTGATGTAGGCTTGTTCTGTAAATCAGACTCTTGCATGATGGAGATTGATTACACTTTATCAAGTCTTTCTCTGGCACTTGATTTAAAATTCATACTAAACTTGGTCCATGAAGCCAGGTCCGTTTATAATTTTTTTCTCCTTATTCATAAATATTAGATCTTCTGTCTATCTATACTTGAGTTCTCTTGCTTTTATATGAATGAACTGTAATTAGTTATGAGAGGAAAAAAGTATAAACTTCTTCAACAAAAGATTGGTGTTGCTGTATCCAGCATGTTGAGAGCACCCAGGTCCCTTTATAGCCATCCCTGTGACTGTGTGTAAATGGTTTTAATAGTTGTTCTAATTACACAGAATTAAAATGCATCATAAATTTGTGGGCAACTGTATGTATTTCATCTGGTATTTTGAACAAAATGGGTGTGAAAAGAAAAATGCTGGCAAAGTTACTCCTGACCAAAAAAAAAAAAAAAAAAGAACCTAACCCTTAGTCATATGAGTAATCCTTTCCCCTGCAAATCATTTTATTGACGTCAGGTGACGTTCCTTGTGTGAGGCAGGATTATTTATGTGACCAAGGGCTTGCAGGATTAGGTCCAAACAATATTCCAGAAAGAGTCCTCATAGGTCTCAAAGATTATCTTAATTATTTTGCCCTTTGTGAAGAACTTACTGAACTGAAATTCTCTCTGATAAATTAAATTTCTTCTCTAGGCTTCTTACCCACTTTCTATTGGTTTTCAGCTATTGTCTTGCAGTCATCACGATTGGAACAGTTACCTAAGGTTTAATTTGGCAACATAAGGTAATGCTGTTGCAAGAACAGCTTTAACTAAACTCCTGACATAAGTCTGGTTTTAGTTCATCATTATGAACTATCAGAGTTTATATACTGTCTCTCACTGAGTTCAAACAATGCTACTATATCGCTGTTCTCCTTGAACTGCTTGATGTAAGATTCCAGTGTCAAATTATTACTTCATAAATGCAGAAATACAGTTGCATAAAGCTTTAAAGCTTTTAATATATAAATGACCAAAAAAGAAAGTCTCCTTTTCTCATATAATTTCAATTGTATTATGCCCCTATAGTAAAATAAAATGGTCTGTATCATAACAGCTCTTAACAGATATCAGTAACGTATCATCATAATGAAGTCACATATCATATTAATCCTTTTTCTACTGAATTTTTAGCCTT
>JAOXJM010000004.1:6965658-6990464 GCA_026413425.1 Tringa solitaria
TTCAATCTTACACTATTTTATCATGGATTATATAGCAGTATATTCAGAAGACCACTACCAGAATTTTAAATCAATAGTATATATGATTTTCATTATGCATAGTGGAAAAGACACAATATATTTTTAGTTGAGAAACTATCTACCTCTTTGATATTTGTTGACATAGTGATGGCCCTTAAAACTGAATGTATGACATTATTCATCTACTGTAACAGAATGATATTAAATTGTTTACAATGTGGCACTTTGAACCCTCTCTCTTAAGCAGTAAAAGGGAGCTGGACATGTCTTCGTGCTCCCATCTGCACCTGGACATGGGACCTGTGAATATGCACATGGTTATATGCCTCTGTGTGTATGCTCAAATGCACAAATTTTCCCAGAAATGGGCAGGTTTTAGTTCTTCTGTCTCCTGCTGTAGTCCCAGCACTCAACTCAGTTCCCCACTGTCAGGTTTAAGATGATGGAGACGAAAACAGGAATTTTTGCTGCTCTGAAAGAGTAGAATTGTTCCCAGAGCCAGTTTTAAAGCATGAAAACTAACTTCTGCTCTGATGGGTCCTGCAGAATACACCTTACATGGCCTCAAAACAGAGCAGGCAGCCATTTTGTTTTAATCTTTATACAAAAGAAAAGTATACACTGGCCAATTTAGTTATCATCTGATGTCCGCTATCCCCCATGGCCACACAAAAAGCTGTTGAGCAAGTTCAGGATAAACACAACTCTTATTGCTTTCCAGAACAGCACCGATACAGGACTGATAACCTTTAGGCTTGAAACAGAGAAACTCAGGTCAAACTATCAAATAGATTTGAATCCCAGATTTTCAGTTAGAAGTAATCTCAGTTATGATGCCATACCTAACATTATTCTAGACTTAACGTGTACGCACACACTGAGCTTCAGGAAAATTCTACTGTTGTGGGAGTATTATACTGGAGAGGACTCAGACTCCAGATTTTTGTACTGTCCATTTCAAAGAGACAGATTTTGTTCTGTGGTTTTGGCTAATGACCCACCAGTCATTTCCAGAACGACTGAAAAAGCAGTTGATACTACACAATCCTAACCAACAACTAAGATACACATACGTCAGAGTGAGGAAGACAGACCTGAAAATGCAAGGCTTTTTAAGGGGTTTAGAGGGGGAAAATAAATTCCATCTTGCAGAGGATGCATCATCAAGGATCACAAAACACCTCACGGACAGATGATAGGCAACAGTTGCAGAATTTGTGCAAAACAAGCACCTCTTGCTGTGGCTCAGCGTCACTGTGTGCTTTACTATGTATTTCATCTGAGAACAGTAAACCACTAGTACTGCCATCTTCCCCTGATGCTTTTCATTACAGAAACAGATTGAAAGTGAGAGCTGGAGTCCTTCTAGTGAAGCATTCCAGATGTCCCTACTTACCTGGAAACGCTATTTTCTCTTGGATTCTTGTTACTCCTGTCTTCTACAAAAGTGGATTTTAGTAATGAGATCATAAGTCATGGCTTATATTTACACAAGCCACTGTGAACCCTAAAATGAACAATTGGATCAGTCTCACAGAATAAGCCTGCAAGGGTCAAGAACAAGTATTCAGGAGTTTCACTTCCAATCTATGTGGCATTTGATTTTATTTTGTATGTTAGGTTTTTGGTTTTCTTTCTCTTAAAGTGTTAAAAGTTGTAATTCTGCCCCAAATGCTCAATGTGTAAATGAGAGGGTGGAAAAAAGCACAAAAAATAAACATGGAAAAATACTTCATAGCACAAGTGGCAAAGTACCTTCTTTTTCACCACAGTCCAGGTTAATAAGCAATACTGAGTTGTTATGGTTTAAAACAATACCATTGGTGACTTTGAGACTCAAGAAGCAGTGCACCGGGTCCGCTATAGGTTTAGGAATACTCACATACATACAGTAATACTGCTTGAGTAGTTGGCCAAATGTTTCAAGTGAGCTATTGCTTTTTTGCATGAGTCATTTGTTTATTGTCAGCTTTAGCAGATGAATCAATGACCCTGTGTATCAAAGTCTGTAATGTTGATTTGTTTTGTTTTCTTTTCAAAATGTTCATTTCAAACATCTATTCCATTCGCCAGGTAACCTTGCAAATCATTAACGCTGTAATCCATAATAAAATAAATCATCAACAGCAAACCAGAAAAGTCTTACCAGGACAAAACCAATCATTTAATAAAAATCCAAGCATTAAACACTGAATGATTTCTTTCTAATTTGAGCTGCTTGTATTTCTATTTAAGAAAATGTGGTTTTCCCAGAAAAGATCATCAGTAGCCCACTCTCTAGTCTACATCTTTACAAGCTTGCGTTTCTCTGAAAATTGGTTTAATTCAGCTAACATCGGTTCAAAGAAACTGCTCACAGACCGTTTTTCTGGACTTGTGCTTCAGCTGAACTAATTTCTTCCCAGAGACAGCATGGCTTATCAGCAGAGTAACCTCATGAGAGATTTTGAGGCACTATTCTAAAAGAAAGCATCAGACTCTGAAAATATTTTCCTTCTGGGACCAACAAAGTCATTGACATCAATATAACAAAGAAAACATTTGCTGTGAGAAAAATCTTTCACTATATTATGAACATAATAAATTAAGGTCAGCTGTTTGGAATTCTAGTTTCATTTAAGCCACTAAAATAAATCTGCAAACATTTAATTTGTCTGAACTCTATTTGTTTTTTCTCTGAGGACATAAATGCAGGAAAGACCTAAAACTCCCACAGATACCTTGGTTTCTTTCTATTTACCTTTTAAAAATAGAAAAGAGTCCAATCAGAAATGCCCTGTGCAGGGCTTTTGGTGTTGGCCTTCCTCACTTTACCAAGCTATTTAAGGACAGACAGAAGTCCTAAAAAATTAAGGTAAGGCTCCAAAGAGGATTTAAGTCAGTGATAGTTTTGATATTGAATTCAGATCTACATCCAAGTCTCTTTCTCCTTTTTAACATAAGTGCAGGGTTTTTAAATAAGATTTTCAACTGCCTCTGCTAAAAGTAGATGCACAAATGCCCCCAAGCAGGACCATTTCAGGAGTGCTACTTCCAGGCTTAGACTTAATTTTCAGGCTCAAGGAATGCAAGTCAGAGTGGGCCCCATAACACTTCACTCATGTTTTGAGAGAAACACACTTCCAATGTGGCCACTTCCATCCCGAGTGCTCAGATGCAGAGATGCCAGTTTGGGATTATCAGTGACTTGACACAAACTGAGCTCCCATTAGCTGTCTGTGCCTGATCCTCACTCCAGACACCAATCTAGTATTCACTGTCAGCATCTAGAAAGGCTCAGAGCCAGCAAATATGAAATAGTAGGTACAGAGAATGAATAAAAGTCTTGGCAACTGGACACAAGCCTTTCAGGACATCCTACCTTACAAATACCAAAGGAATGGACACCAAGGCTGGTTTTTCTTTTCTCGAGCCGTTTGCTATCAGGAAGTACACACTGCCATGTTTTCAAACTCCTACGTCAAACTTTGCCTAAGAAGGGAAAACAGTGAATACCTTTCAAAATGTGGTGTTAACATTGATTTACTGCCCAATGCATTTGCATAACAGCTAAAAGAAGTAGCATGCTACAGGCTCCATCTGTGAATTAAGGTATTTCCCTCTAATTCTCAGTTGGCTTTGGATTTGTGCGTATGGGGAATATCTTTAATTACATTTATCTTTTTTGCAACAGTTCACTTCCCCTCATGAAAAGAAAGTTTACAAGTTATTTTTCTTTAACACAACAAGTACTGATAGATTTCTTAAGACTGAAATGCATTTTGCCTTTCTGCCTTATCTGACTCATACACGTGGCCTATAAAATGCATCATGCCTTTTACAAAAGGAAATTTTTAATCAACTCTAGCCTTTAGTGACCTTCTCTGGAGCATTCAAAGTACAAACCAGGCTTGGTTTACATATTGATAGGTCACTGCAGAAGAAGATCAGTGAGCCATGGAAGTGTTTCCATATGAAACTGAGCCAATAGCATACGCTGGAACAGTTGGTTGTATTGAAAAACATCCTGAGCATGGATGGTAACTACCTTTTCTAGCTGAGCCTGGTCCAGACCCCCTCCAGACAGTCATCACTGCTGCAGGTAGATCTAACTGTGCCTCACATGATTTTCTCTGGATCCAGGCTGAATCCAACTACTGTTTCTCATCAGATGTCTTTCAGGCATGCCTGAACAACAGACCTCTTGTCCAAGAGCTTTGTACAGACATGTGTATCTATAGTCAACTCAGGTTCCCCAAAAACAGGGTCTCAAATACTCACACTATAGAGTTACAAACACAAAAATGCTACTTCGCTCTTCAGGCATCTGGTAGCAAATGGTATCTTTAAAACCAGTGGGAACTACTGTGTACATCACAGTAGACAACCAACTGATATACACATGATATATGTAAAACTGTTGGTGGGGAGTCCTTGTCAATTCCTACCATTCTGAAATGTAGGAAATCCTAAGGAAAGCCGTTAGGCTGTAGCACTGAAGGAAAGGAAGCAAGGCAGAGGACATGCCAGGCAGTAGTGACATGCAGCACCATCTCCCAGACCAGGAGCAGCAGGAAGTTTCCATGACATTTGGAAATTGCTTCTTTTTGGCAGCTTGGGAGTCAGAACTGAGTGGCCTTAAGGACATCCCGTGCACCTCATGGGGAAACGGCTACCTGGTTTGTCCTTAGGTGGTTGTGCTCCAGGGAGAAATGGAAAACCAGCCAGGCATACAAAACCCACATAATAAAACCTATAAAACCACCTACATGTTATTGCAAGAACTGTTACTAAAAGAAGTGACATAAGCATAAATAGATAGATCTACACAAAGGCAAGGGAAAATAAGAGCACTCAGAAGTAAAATCAGAAGTTTGCTCCTCAAAGTAAATCAGAAGTTTGCTCTTTCTGCAGCTATCATAGATTATCCCATTAGCTGTTCCTGGACACTGCTGTAATATTTCTGTCTTGAATGCACACTGAGTAGTAATATGTTTTCTTCTGTTTATTGGAAGAATTTCCCCAAACCACTAGCAGTTTTATTTTAGTTTATAGAAGTTTATACAAGGCTACTCTCTACAGCTAGGTAGAGAGATGCATAGAAATCTGGTATTTCAATGTCTTTAGCCAGCTTGCTGTTAGCTACTTTCAAAGCGTCCTGAACATCTTATGAATGGCAAAAATCTGGAGCACTAAGTAAAATTGGATCTACTTCAATGCTAATTGAACTGTACTACCTACCGCCACTTGTTTTGTATACAATAGATAAGTAGCACAAATAGTTTTGTGGAGTTACTATGGGAATAGTCTATTTCCGTTACCCTTCTCAAGGCTGCACAGAGTGTTCCCTCAGCTTCACACTTAACCTACTCCTTGTGCTAACATTGTGTTGATGTTTTTAATCACCTGAAATATATTTGTTTTAATGACCCATATCCTGATGTCAACCTGGCCACAAAATAAGCAAGTTCATAAAATAACTGCTGGGAAACAGAAGGTACGAGTTCAAAGACAGGAATTTCTGTTCTGCCTGGTTTAAGGCCACGCTGGCAGGATTCCAGGGAGCAATGGTTGCATCTTGTTTACACAAAGCTGAGCAGACGCCCTTCTGCCATACATATTTGAAAGCCTACGATCAAGTGTGCTACCTGCCCCAGGGAAACGAGCAAAGCAGGCAGAGACCTCTGGAAAGGTCATTTTTTCCGACAGTCAGGAGGACAGCTAAAGACTGCCCCACCTCTTTGTGTTTTGTTTTCAGATTAAATCTAGATTGCACTCTTGAAAGCGCCAAATCCGCTCCCAGAACTTGTAAACACTCATATTTCCTTTCAAATATTTACAGCAGGGTAGAAAACAGCACAAGTTTTGGTCACTTTGCCCCAAAAGTGTGTATAACCACAGTAGAGTTACAACATCTGTGCAGTCTTGTACTTGCCTCGCTCCCATCTGGGACATAAGTCCGTGCAGCACTTTCTACAAAGAGCTGGGCTAAACCATTCCCTTATTTTACATGGATCACTAGATGGGGCCTCTCCAATAAAGTATAATGTGAGTTTTGTCCTTGCAGAGATATGGAGTGTTTACCTCAGCTTGCTAAAACAGGATTTGATCTGCAATACATTAAGCAAATACACCACTGTCTTTAAAAAAAGGGTAAAAGGAAATTTGAGGTAACGTATCACAGCCAAACTTTAATGCCTTGAAAACTCATGCACAAGCAAATATGAAACAAGATGACAGGTTAATTTAAAAAAGGCATCAAGTTAAGGCAAAGTGAGGATGAGGCAAGTGGTGCAGATGCAGATGGAGAAGCCACAGAGGTTTCTTCCCCTCACTTGGGTAAGGCACCTTCCCACAGGACATTCTCATAAGGAATTATTGCCTGGGATGTAGCTACCAAATCACAGATGTGCAACTCGCTGAAAAAACTTCCTCTCCAAACGTAGCCATCGATGGAAGATTTGTTATCAAACCTCAAGGGTATTGCAAGTGGGATCACACTGTTTAGGGTGAGTCTAGAAGACATATCTTAATGCCATGACTTGTGTGAGAATAGAGAAAGTCTGCTTACAAAATTTGCAAAGAAATTGCAGATGCTTTGGAGGACAGGATCGGAACTTGAACTTGTCTCAACAAATTGAAAAGTAGGTCAAAAAGCAAAGAAACAGGACCCCACAGAGATTCTTACCTACCCTTTGACCTACAGGATCAGTTCTGTCAATTCAAATGCTTCCAGTTGTTTGTCAAACTTATTCTTAAAATCCTCTGGTGGTATTCCATGCACTCCAGATGTGTTTTGGTGTTTTGTTTTTTTTTCCCAAAGGCTTAACTATATTTACTGCTAGAAGAGCTTTTCCAAAAAATAACCCAAATCTCCCTTAATGTAATTAAAATCTTTCTTGTCTTGTCCACTGTGGACATAGAAGACACACTGTTTTCCTCTGCCTTTTAAAGTCTTACAGATTTATGTACCACTCATTCCTTCAGTTGTTTTTAAAATGAAAGGATCAGGTTTGTTTTAATCTTACCCTAATAATTCTTTTTCTTATATTTCTGACCACTCACTGCTTTCATCACAATGCTCTCCAACCAGCCCACATCTTTCCTGAAATTTAGCATTCAAAGCTGGACCCAGGTCTCCAGTCAAGGTCTTACTAATGCTGAGTAGAGCAGGTACACTTTTTCAAATAACGCTCCTTACAATACAATATTTATACTCTCGTACAATATTTACGTTTTCAACCATAGTAGGCCATTGTTGGTTAGCACTTGGTTTGTGATACTCTCTACCGGCCGCAATTCCTTTGCTGTAGAACAACTTCCTTGGCGCATGTGGTCAAACTAAACCTTTTGTAATCAAACTAAATTTGAGGCTCTGAAGTTAGATGTCCACATCTCCATTTTTCCAGGGGAAGGCCAAATGACACAGGTAGTTATTAGCCTAGTTGGTGGCGTAGTTGTGATGTTTTACAGGATTAGCAAATACTGTTGCTTTTGGGGTACCAGTAGGCAGAAAGGGTTTTCTGTTTTATACAAATGGAATCATCATTGCAACATGGAGTTGATTTGCCAAAATAAAGACAGTGCAAAACCACCATGATGCTCACTCCTAGCACCTTCTTTGTACATGACATTTCCTTCAAGCACCTGCATAAACCTGACTAATCCTGATCTCTTTTGAATCAAAGTGACACCCTGCTTACCAAGGAACTTGATTCAGTCAGTACATGTCGTCTCACTGCAGTCAACAACCTCTCCCCTCCGGTCTTTCAGGAAGACCTTTGTACAGCCAGTGTCTCCTTTGATCCCTAAGCTCTCAGCTTTGGCAAAACAGCTACATCACCCGGGTCAAGTAAGGTAATCTGAATCTTTAGATCTATTACCTTGCTGTTGTTTCAAAGAGCATTGTTTGGGAGGCTCCTTATAAGGAGGAGCATTACACTGCACTGGCTGAGAGATTTCCTCCCTTTGCCCAGGCCTTAAGCATGCAAGGGAACGTACAGGATTTTTTTCCCCTCTTTCTCTTCCTTTCCTGTACTTCCATTCCTTTTTTTTTTTTGTAGCTCTCTATTCTTCTCTTTCATTCTCTTCCTCTTTCTCTTTTCCTTTTTCCCTCTTTTTTCCTATACATGTACACACCTTTCCCATATCCACCATATAGCTTACCAGCTACAGATAATAATAATAAGCCTAGTACATTAAAGACTCAGTTATTCAGACTTATGTTCCATGAGCCACAACAAGCAAGCATCCCATTTCCTGTTTTCACTGATGTCAGAAAGTCAATGCTTTAAATGCCCACAGGCATTCTTGGCAAATACTATAATCCCATTACAGATGGGATTTCTATTCAATTAGAAATAAACAAGCACGCAAAATAGCACAACATTCCCACCCCACCCCCCAAGTCACACTGTCATCTACCACCATTCCTGCTTAAAATCTATATACGTTATTAAAGACAGTTTGCAAATGCAACCACGCAAGACTCCAATCCTACCCTTTTCTATAGAAAGGTGATGTATATAAACATAGGCATTTCCACATTGCCCTGTTATGGTCCAGCCTTTTACAGAAAAAAAAAACAATTCAGCTCCTGTCAGCTTGAGGTGACTAATAATTTGTCAGCAAGAGCACTAAAGGAACTGCTTACAGTACAGGAGAGGAAAGCTGGAATAAGGTCAGCCTTCTAGTAATCCACCATTGAGCTCCACTGGACTGACATCACTAAGTCACGCTAAGTCACTAATGATTTAGGAGATGGAAAATCATATTAAAGTATCCACATTAATTTGAACTCCAGCCAGTTGCCAAAACAGAGAAAAAATATACAATGTAAATCACAGAAAGACCTTCTGAAGCTGAAGACCTGGAAAGCTGAAAGCTTTCCAACAGGAAAGTATGCTTCCAGACATTTCAAAATGCACTAAGTCTTGCATCAAACAAGATTTTAGTTTAAAAAAAACCCAAAATATATCCAGATTTCTATTTAAATATTTTCTTTCACTCAAGTATACTGAAAATGTCAGTTTGCCACTTCTTCATCTCCTTTCTTTTCCCAAAAAAACTTTTTCCAACTGTTTTTTCAATTCTGTAAAAGTAACGACATCAAAAGGAAAACATGCAAAGGAAAACATGTAAGAGACCTAAACATCACCTTGTGAATCTCATCCAAAAAAAAAAAAGAATGCAAGAAAAATAATTTTTAAAATTGAATTTATGAGTATAAGAGCATCTGATTAATTTTCAAACAGTTTTTTTATCATAAAAATTCACACAGGAGAGTAAAAGTTTACACCAAGAATCCTTCAGTCATGCTTGTGCAGAAGAAAATTGATTTTCCAGGGACCCTTAGCCACAAACTGCAATGCCCAAGAAGAGAATACATATAATACAACCTGCTGTACCCTTACTCCATCAGACACAAGAAAAGTTGAAACTTTTTTCTTCAAAGCTTCCATATATTGCATCACTGCTATTGCTAGCATTTCATTACATGATCTTAAATCAATAGGAAAAAAAAAAAAACAGAAGCACTGTTAGTTTTTTTATCTCTCTATTATAAGAAACCATGCAATAAATATAGCATATAGAGAAATTGATCCAGGAAAGTGATCCAATTCTACTATTTCACTTGAAGAAAGCTAGGGGCATTGGGTCACAGAGCATCTGTTGAAGAAAACTAAGGGAGAGTTGGGAGAGCAGTCTGAAAGCACAAATCTAGAAGTAGTTTTATAGTAGCTCCCTCTCCAAATCTTCACTTCTACTTAAGTCTTTAGGCACTGGATCCTATTTTCACCTACTTTATGATACTGTTTTGGAACCGACCTGATCTTAGTCTAGGAACAGTCATTAAAAAAAAAAAAGGCTATGAAACGTTAAAAACAATTAAACAAGAAAAAACCATGAGTTTATCTTAAAATACAGATCAGAAAGACCTTGCTAATGGGATTTTAAACAGTGAAATGCTTACAGAAGTTCCACTGCATTGACAGCAACTTTTATAGCAGCTTTTGGTATTTCTACTAACTTCCCATTAACCAAACAGGTGAGGTGATGTTAGCAACAATGCAATTTTTTCCAAATACATCCTTTTGAGTATGAAAGCCAAACTCCTGACCAGGATTTGCAAATATATATACACATGTATATGTAAAACTAAATAAGTAGTCTTAGCAGGACTCTGATACTGAGGTAAGGATTAAACTACAACAGAAAGATAATCTTCCCCAGCTTTTTGGTATTATTTATTTCAGTTAGATCCCAAAATACTCTGAACCTGTCAAAAGACATATATTTTTGGTAAACATTTTAATTGCTTAAGAATATACTGAAACAACAGAACTGATGTTTTGCTAAGTGCCTCTAAATTCCTATGAGGACAGAGTCCTTGTTCATACTAAATACAAGACACCTTCCTCTGTGCTAGAAGTAAACTGCTTAAGATATGATTAAGAGTATCCATATGGTAAATTATTTTACTTCAGAGAAACTTTCCCACCTAGGCAACTCCTAGGTTTCTCTATGTTTACTTCTTAAGATTTCTGAATATCTTCAGAAATCTTTATGTGGGTACCTTCAGTGGGATTTAAAAATATAACTGGTATCTCTTTTGCTGGAGATATCTTTTTCTTTTTTTTTCTGCTAGAGACTTTTTGATTTTGCTGGCGTAATTTTCCCCTTGACTACAATGAACCCATATTCTAAGCATGGAAGTTACTACTTTCCTTATCTATGTTGCCATGGAAACACAGGGAAAGATTAATTTTATTAATTTTCGTAACCAGGCTATTGATTTCCTCTCCCTTACATTCTTATACTATATTACAGCTACAAGAGTTATGATCCAATGAAAATGAGAGCTCACTTTAATGTCATAAAAACAGTTGGTATCAGTAGATGATACTGATATGATTCTTCCACTCCTATGCTTCATCCATGCTTGAAATACTAGCACAGAAAAAATATCAATATGCACATCTAATTCTTCAAAGATTTTTGGGAAAGAATGCAGTTGGCAACTTTCAGGTGCTTGATCCAGCAAGCAATTTTTCTCATTTCTTTTACTTGCCTTTTGCACTGTCCTCTCCTTTCTGTTAATAACCTTATGAACATGGGTAATTGGAAACCACAACATTTAATCTTAAACTCCACAGATTTTCACACTGGGTTGACTCTGAATTGGACATTGAATCTGACCGAGCACATGAAAGCAATTTGTGGATGACACTGACTGTATTTCTATTTGCAGCAGAAAGAGTGAAAGACATGGAAAATGCCAATATTTGCAGTTTCTCAAGTAGTTGCAAACAAAAGCTTTTTTTGTATTACCAGTTTAGCACACATGACTGAACACCACCTTAAGACTTCTTCCAAAACGCTGCATTTCAGAAACCATGATATCTATTTTCTGACTTTGTCAATTTGCCTAAAAAGCATTGCAGGTTGTTTGTTCAGTGCAGAAGGCTACAGAGAAAAAACCTCTGTGAATGAGCTGAGCACCTACATTAGGTCCCCATAAAACAGTACAAACAAGATCAGAATTTGTACCTTATCAGCCCTAGCACACCCAATGGCATTGAAATCAGTAGAGTTAATAGAAAATTTGCACTGAAGCTGAATTTGTCCCAAAGATCACATCTTTAGTTTCTCGGCTAGTAATAGGACTTCCAACAATGAATCACCAAATGCATTTATTGTATGTTTGCATTAAAAACTGTGGACTAAAAAGGAAAAAAAAAAAGGCACTAGGAAAATCCCTGAGATTTAGTCCCTGTAGGGCTACAGAATGCACGGGGTACACAGAAACAAAATACAAACGCTTTGCTATTGATTTAGGGAGAGCAACATATAGATGACCATTTACATGAAGACACGTATGTAACTTATGTCTGATAAGGGATGCCTGGAAGAGCTAAGAGAAGCAAGGTAAACAAATACAGACACCACTGCAAATCTAGTCCTATAATCTTGTAAAATGCACACTTTATACACATCAGTGGAGCTCAAGAAGTTTGAAGTCAGTAGCAAATTTTAACCATTCAACATTAAACAGTAAAATGTGAATCAAAAGCTTAGCTATGTTGGCTATTTCTAATGTAAAAATTGATAATTCAGAAGGAAATAACAGTGATGTAGATACCTATGCATTTGCTTCTCACACTTCAGTTTTGTATCTTAAGAGCTTTTAAGCAGAGACTCTAAGTGAAGCAAAGCAACTGGGACCTGTCACTAGGAAGTACTGTAGTCTAGATTTATAAATAAATCAAATATTGAAAACCGATGTGAGGTTATTAAATGGAATCAAATGATTCTGTGATTTTTAAAACATACATAAAAGCCCTATATTAGTGTGTTATCCATTTAATGTTAACTGGTGCTTAACTGTAATAGCACCTAGGGTAAAAGTGCTGCATGTCAGGGAAACAGGACTTCTGATAAAAGTCCCTACAAGTTTTTAATGAAACTTATTAGGTACTTTGTGAAACAATCTTACTACAGGATGATGTTCATACACTGAACACAGCACATTAGTGTACATGCCCCACTCTTCATACCGTCTCCCAATATAGTTACAGACATGATGATTTCTCTGAGCCCCACAATGCCCCAGGAAATACAAACACAGAAACCACCAGTGCATTGTTATTGATTTAGAGACAGCAGTGGCAAACCAGCATTGACAACTGGAGATGAACATAACATACATCTGGTAAGGGACACATTGGAAAAATAAGGGAAGCGAGGCAACAAAAAGCCAATGTCAACTAGCTTTTATTGACCTTGTTGCATAAACAGACCAAATAGTAACACTAGTGAGTAGCTCTAGATGCATTTTTTCCTTTGTTTGTTTTCCAAAATGTCCAATGGAGCAGAGGTACCAAGAATATTACATCCTCGCTACATGGGCAGCACAGCACAGAGCCAACCATAACACACTTAGAACACAGAAAAAGCCTAGAGAGTAGCTGAACAATAGTCTGGGAATAGTGCTGACCAACTTCTGGGGAAAAAATAACAAATACATACTCAAAAATTAATCTCAGGAGAAGAGCCTTCATCAGTTTCCCCAATATTTTCAAATGCAAACTGTTTTTACCATGTGTTCATGTGTTCTCTTACTACACGTAGCAAAGCTAGAGTCCATCACCAATTTTGCTATCAATAAAAATGGCATTTCTAATCAGTTTTGTATAAGAGTCAGTTCTGTCTCAAGAGGAGATCAGCAAAAAAAGTTTTAAAGAAGTACTGAGATTACAAATGGGTATTTGGATAAGAAAAGTCTAACATTCCTAATTAAAAATGGCACAACAGGAGAGGCAAACACAGGATAAGATGCTAGACTCATCATTATCTGAGAAACAAGTTTGATGACCACTGCAGACAAATTATCAATTAATTTTTTCTACTAAGGGAATGCTCAATTATCAAAAATCATGTCAAATTCATTAAGACATTCATATGGCCAGGTATTAGTGAAAAGCTTAGAGCAGAAGTGGTGATGATATTTACTGTTCTAGATAGTGACTGTAACGTATATAAAAAAAAAAAAATCTTAACATGTAGGCCAGCAAGTGGAGTTTGGAAGAGTCACTGCCACTACCTTATAGACTAAGGGGATCAACTCCTGACTACCTGTAGTAGGTGAGATATTTGAAAGCGGGCACTGAAAGAGTTATGTACAGTCGTGCTGGGCATTCTCCCCTGCTGGTAAGGAAATTAGCAGGAACAGGTCAGTTGCTATACAATTTATTTGATCAACCATGCAGGCAAACTAGTTACACCTAATGTAAACATGGAAGAGATGCTGGCCAGGCAGCTGCAGCAGGGAGCCCAGGTGGGCACAAAGGCTGGGTTTTGCTTTTGTAGAGAGCAACAAAGTTTTTATCTAAGCAGAAATTTGAACTGCAACAGACTTGCTGAACCTGATACATAAACTACCCCTGTTTTCTGTGGTCTTGGGTATATGCTGATTTCTTAGAGGCACAAAAGATACCAGACAAGAGAAGTGATTCTCTATGTCTGGAGAGACTTAGGCTTCGTCCAGAAGTTCTTTGGGGAAGCCGAATATCACCTCTTTTAAAAGCGATCATGACTTCTTTTCATGACTTTCCCTTCATATTTCCCAGTAGTTTTGGCCTCCTTGTGGGAGGTGCATTTCTACTGACGTCCACTCTGACTCACCCATCCATGAGTCTTACAGCACTGGCCACATTTCACCTCAAGCACAACGCTCAAGGTAGGACACGTCAAGTGGACTACAGCCTTTTGTCACGAAGAAACAGCATGGGATGAAGCATTTCTAATGCATCTATTAAAAGGCACCTCTTTTTCCAACCTTGCAAGAAATTCTATTGCTACTTTGAAGCAGGGTTTTAAAGCAAACATTCAGAGACAGATTTTAGCCACATGACTATGGAAAACAAACATGGTATTTAACCATTTAACCACACTGCAGTCATCAAAGAAAGAAAGAAAGAAGCTATCAAAATATTTTCTTTGCTGCAAGGCTGTTAGTTAAAAAAACAACATAGTATCTTACTGCTGTCTTCGTGCTGAAATTTATCTTTTCATTCCAGCTCTTTTTCTTCAAATGGGAAGAGCCATTTATCTCTTCCATTGTTCTGAGGTGTGTTAAATATGCCAACTTGCCTTTCTTTGTAGCTGTGGCAGCTGCAGCCGCTGTCAGAACTTTGCCTCAAACAAAAGCTGGCAAATTCTGTTTCCTTAATCACCTTACTGAGATACCTTAAGCATAAAGCACCTATTTCTCAGCAATATTAGTATTTTCAAGAAATTACAGTAATAGTTATTTGGAAATCAAATGTATTACACTACATAGAAAGCAATCCTAAAGCCCAATTCTGATATTGTACTAATAAGATATGCCGGGGTAACAGGTCTTTAATGCTATTGTCTGCTGGAGAACTGTAAATGACTCACACAAAGCACAAGATCAGAATCAGGAATTTAAATCAGTGTCATGACCAGCTATCAGAATATCACTGTATGTAACAGGTAGGAAGTGTTTCAGCTCTTCAAAGTGCCTGACAAACATTAGATAACAAATGCAATAATCCTATAAGCAGTAAGGAGCATTACTCATCATATATTACAAATGTGGGAACAAAATGCAGCAGCACTAAAGTTTATCCACACTGAAGCATCACAGACAAGCCATGGTTCAGTCCCATCCTCTGCATACCATTTTAACCATGCCCTCAGCTGACAATTTCATACAAGTTTAGGCCAGCAATAGGATGAAAACTCATGAAATTTCTATTTTTTTTTCCTATTCTCAGGACACAAAACCATATAATTACTGCCACTGAATCTCTGGTGCTGATTCTCATACAGAAAGAAAAGTAAAACCTCAAAAAGCAAAAATGGTAAAGGAGAAGGGAATCCAGTATTTGATACTTGTTATCATTTAATACTGGGAGACACAGGTCTTCCAAATAAGCACAATTAAAAAAACTGAAAAAAAAACCAGAATGGTGAAATTAGGAAGCCTTCATGCTCACAGTGCTAGCAAGCTCACCAAACAACTTTTCAACAGATGAAAATCAGCTCATTTTCTTATCCATGCTGGCAGAAGCAAGCTCTTTGCATGCAAGCTCAAGCAGCCAACACAAGGCGAAGCATGAGATTCTGTGCTTGCTATAACCCCTTTTATTATCTTTCAGCAAGCAGCTGTAGGGTAAAAAGGCCATCAGCATTCCAATCCTAGGATGCTGCCTGGCCAGCAGCATGGCTTCTCTTACTGTGTTGCTGCACATTTCAGGATTGAAATGAATTCCCCCCAGCTGCCACCCTTGCTGAAAACCCCAAGATTTCACCACTAGCTGCCAGATTAGGTTAATCGTAAGGTACCTTCTCACTGGCCCAGTATGTTCCTGCAGTCATAGTATCTCCTCCATACATTCAAACAACTGTGCGCCGACCCCTTCTTAGGGACTTTCTCCAAAATTTTTGAAGGCTTCCTTAGTTGTAGCACAGATGAGTACCTACTGCTGCTTTGATGTCTTACAAAGCAACCAACAGCCTTTGCTTGCATTTGCTGTGAATCATGAGCCCAGCATTATAACCTTCCATTAACCCATGGCATTCTCCTTTTTCAATAATTCATCCTACCATTTCTTCAGCTACATCAATATTCTTGCCTCACAAACTTTAGAGTTTTTTTGTATTTTCCTTAATTCTGTTTCTGGAATGAAAAAAGGCTACTCAAGAGAGCACCTCAAACCTTATGCCTTGTGGCAATCCTATGCCAGCATTCAGTGTATAACTCGGGCAGGTACACTGGCCAACAGACAACACCAAAAAAAAAGCTGCTGTATATTTTTCCTTGAATTTTCTTCTATTCTGTAGTCCCAACAAATTTTATGGGGTGCCTGTGGCTACAAATGTTGGAAGTGATTAGAACCCAACTCTACAACTCCAAAAAGTTGTTACTTTTTTGGTCTTGAGCAAAGATGTAAAAATGAACATGCTAAAAAATCAAACCATCAAGGTCCTAAAAATAAATATATAAAAAAAAAATCAGGTTGCTCACAAGTACTGGTTTTTGTGCCTAGGCTGCACATTGTCTTGTGCATCCACTTACGCTTTTGGAATAGTTTCCTCAGCTACACCACCTGAACAAATTTCAGAAAGATCTCATCTGAACAACTAATATAAGACCCAGATCATGGAACAACTTTGTGGAACTTACCTCAATTCTTACAATATCTTCCTTTCTTTAGTGTGCCTTTCAGAGAAGGTTGTCTTAAGATTTATGCATATAATTTTACATTCATTGCAGGAAGACATCAAATTTACATGTGCATAAGTCTTTGCATTATTACAGCCTAACAGAAAGTGATACTTACTGCCATACGTGTTCTGGTGTATCTGGTACAGAATTAGTTGGATTCATTAAAGAGTCCATTTAAAAGCACATCACTTTCAATTAAACTCCTTAACTGCTTTGATTAGCACAAAAGTTGCAATTGTTTCATCCATATTAAATCCTTGAGAACTTGTTCATGAGAGTATTCTAATAGAGGCTGACAAACTGTGAAGATTTCAAAGATATTCTAAGCATTAGATTAATTACATCCTTAAGAACACTGTGCTCCAGACAGTGAAATTAATTTGAACTGGCTTGCCCTAAATTTTTTTCCAGCTTCTCCAGAGAGTTTGCTACTATTGGGTTTAACAATATCAAGCTGGTAAAGAACAAAATACCACAAGATTGGTAGAACAAGCCATAAAATGCACATATTTAAAAGTTCATTGAAATAAAAGAATTACAATGTGAGGAATAAAGTGCAAAAAAACCTGTGAAAAATAGTGATGTTCTTATCAGACAGTAAGCCCGGATATGCGATTATTTTTTTCTCTATAAAATATCTTGTAAAACTATTATTTGACTGCTTTTGCCAGCTATAGGTAGGGCTAAGAAGGTACACTCTCATACTCAAAATTGGATTAATTTCACCTATCATTTGATATTGAAAATCTGCAGAAGCACATCCTTCTCTCTTTGAGAAGAGCATACCAAAGCTCTTTTTCAGTGACAGTACCAACAGAAGCAGCCCCGGAGCCAACATTTCCACTGAGTTCCTTCAAGCACTATGTATGGGCACCCAGCTCTTCAAGCTCACAATCAGCTCATCCCTTGCCTTTCACATAAACAAGACATGATGGATCAACAGTGGCAAGGGAATCCTCTTCCCTAAGCACCAAGAACTGAGGGACTGCACACGTTCCTGCCAAGTGCAAGGATCAACAGGGTCTTATATAGTTTTATTTCTTGGGAGAGGTATGTATTCTTGACTCCCAGGTGCTACTGAGGTTGTAACTATATTCCTTGCTCTTCAGCTGCTACCTAGTCTCACAACATGAATAACAGACCTTTGTTTCAAGAAGCCTGTGGTGGAGACATGGCAGTTTCCCAGAAAATCTGCTGCAAACTCTGTTTTTCTTTATGTTATATATTATATATTCCATGGACGTGGAAAACAGAGTACTCCCTTTGTCTTTACAGCAGCTTTTTACCCCTTGAAAACTTATGTTCTTCTTCTGTCTCCTTTTCCGTAAGCAACACAATCCTCATGCTTTCTGATTGCCTCATGCACCTAATTTTCCATATCCCTGATAACTCTCATCATACACCTCTGGACTGTCTGCCCCATTCTGGAAATGTATACTTCAGACACAGAAAACTGAACATCCCTTTTGACTTATGGCCTTGCCAAAGGCAAAAGCTTCTTTCCTGAGATCAATAAGCAAGTTTTTGCTGTGGGAAAAAGATACCCAGACTTTGGGAGTTAGACTGAAGGAAAAGGAAGTTATGATAAATCCTGTATTGACAGAATGATAAAAAAAGAAAAGCTAATATTGATTTTCAGTGTCAGATTTCTATGATTAACCATAGGCGTGTGAAGTTGAATAATAACTTGAATACCTTCAATAACTTGAAGGTATCTCATTAATTATCCATTACAAAGCATGTGTAATTGCAGAAAGCATAGCTCTGTTTCACATATTGTATGTTACACAATTATGATTATGGTGACCCCAAACTGCCACAACAAGATATTTAACACTCATTTCAGGCCAAATTTAAAAAATATATTAAGATGCCTAAAGATGCAGATTGAAATCACTCAAATTATTAAAGCTAATTAAATTCAGCATTCATATACAAGTATGATCTTGTCAATAGCTGTAATGAAAAGCACTATTCATTAGTTTTGGAATTATTAAATCAACATTTTGAACAGCTACAGGAAAACAGGCACAGTAAGAACTAGAGTTTAGATGAAGACTTCTATAAAATCATCAACTCAGTGGTTGGCAGCTGTCAAAAAGGATAACTAAGTCTCAGGAGTTATTACAAAAGCAATGCAGCATGAAACAGAAAATAACACTACGCTACTACATATACCCATGGTTCTTTCACACCAAGTACTCTGTGAAGCTTTGTTGAAACATAAAACATTAAAAGAGGAAAGGTTCATAAGAGAGCAATGTGGATGATCAAATGCATGAAACAACTTCTATATGAGGTATGATTGGGTGGAAACTCTACAGCACAGAAAAGATTTGACTTAAAGGGCATATTTTAGGTGTTTATGTACTCTTAAATAGCCTGGTGGAGGTGAGTAAGAATCAACTACTCATCTTATGCACTGGTTCTCATGCTGGAAAAGAAAGTGAAGCCAGCAGAAGACAGGTTCAGAACAAACGGAGGTTGTTGGTTCTTTCCAAAGCACTTGTTCAGCTCTCTGTCAAACTAACATAAATTTTGTGCACCTACAGCATCCTTTGGTGAAGAGTTGTACAGGTCTGCCATAGCCTGTATAACAAATTGTCTCCTCCTGTGTTTTGGTTGTGGAATTCCACTCAACCAAACCTCACATGGTTGTTGTTTTGTACTTTTGTTGACCTTTTCATTTGTTGCCTTTTCCATTTTTAATAAGCAAAAAGCTTACAGGAGACAACAAGGCAACTGGAAAAACGTTTAGTGAAGAGCTGCAGTTGGGAATACAAAATTGACAAATTGCCTGAAAAACTGACAAATTACCTTGCTTCAAAACCACTGGGGAGTGGGAAAGCACATGGGATTAGGCAGAGGAAGAATGAGAGAGGGAAAGGTAGGATATATACTTACCCTATCTTTACTTTTTTCTTGGCATTCATCCACTTCTAGCCAATACTGGAGTCAAAACAGTGGGCCACAGGATAGCTTGATCTGAATCAGCATATCAATCCCTATGACAGCTAAAGGCAGAGAGAAATTAAAAAAAAAAATAAAAATTAATGTACTTTTACCCAAAAAGCTACATAGCATTTACTGTTCTGTCTTGAGCCGACATGCTTGGAGGACTGTGTTCAGTGGTAGCTAGTAATTAATAATTAGTAATTGATAAACAATTATTGATAGCACTGGGAATCTTGCTGTACAGTTTTGATGTTTTGTGAAGATGCATTCTTGTGACTCAATTTTCCAGGATAATTTTTTCCTTCAGGACTCCAGTAAGTTTGCTATGATGACTCATTCCTGTTATTTATTCTTCATACTAAGTGCACAGCTGTTTTGTGAGAACTATTGACCGGACTGATGGATTATCATGAAGATCAAAACAAAAGGGGATGGATAGCTTCAACCTTTCACACAGTTTTAATGTTACTAAACAAACCGCCCATAAAGTGATCTAAAAGACACAAACTGGATGACTTCAGATTTTGGGGTATGTCCAGTATTCTGACACACAGATGTTGTTAAGAGTCATCTCAGTCCCTGTCTTTGGTAAGGCAAAGGCCAAAAATGTGTGATTTTGTGTTGTAAAAAAGCTGATAAGCACACACAGATGCTTCCTGCTTGATATTGTCAGGGTTTGAAAGAGCCCTCAGTATCAGCAGTAAGACTTGCCACTGGCAAACAAACTCTTTTATCTTTGCTGATATTTTGATTGCTTTGATCCTCTTATTTCAAATCTGGATCAAAAATTCCCAATTTATCTTTATTTTAGGCTCCACTGAGAGAAAACAATCTTTTAAAATCCATGAAACTTCTGAGCAGTGATGAAACGTTGTATTCTGAAAACATTTTTTCAAACTCAGCAGCATTCAGAGGAAAGGCTGGGCTCAAGAAAAGAACTACTGTCCGTATCAGCATTTTAAAAGAAGAGTTGTTTCCCCATTGTAGCAATATAGGCTCAAAGCCTGTTGACCTTTTTTGCTTCTGACTCTGTACAGAACTGGTTTGTTTCAAGTACCAGACAAGCCTTACAGATTTTAGGACTCTCCTGTTCAGATTTACTCTGCCATTTTCACACCAGGAATTTCACATTCAAAAGAGGAGCATGAACCAGTACCTCAGTGTTTTTCTATCAGGAAATCAAATGCTTTTGCTCAGTTCTTATATTTGAAAAGCCATTCGCTACATTAGATTACATTTGAATCTGAAAATTCCTTCACATGGCAATATTTGTGGAGCAGCAAGATGAAAACTTTCCATAGACAAAAAAGCCCTCTGTAATCAGGAAGTTGGTAAAACCTTGTTGTGGAACAACAACATAAGCTGCATAAACACTTTTACATTTCAAGGCTGTGATAAACAAACAAGAGAATTTCTATATTTAAAAAGTGAACAACTAACAGATCAAAGTAAATGAGAAATACATTTACTGAATGCCCTTTGGAACCTTCCTTCCTGTGAGACTGCACACGGAGTCACCACCAATCATTCACAGCAAACCTATTGCCATTATATACAAGTCAATGGCAGCAGAAAGCACCTCATAAAACAGGGGCTGTAAATTAAATTCTTACAAGGTTTCGTCAGATCCCTTTATTTATAAGGAGACTAAAACAAGTGAACCAAGCTTAAACCCACCAGAATCAAGACCTTATTTCTAATATAAACATCAGTGAGTGACATGGCAGAGAAGACACTTCACTGCAAATCCAGTTTACATTGTCTGATCTTCTCCAGAGACAAACGCTCTTAATTCCTGGAGAGGTAACCTCAAAGCAGGTTACGAGGCTGATCACCTTGTCTTTGTAGGCCAGCCCATCCTTACTAGCCCCAAGAGTTGTGACAGTAACCTTACCTGTAAATTTGGGTCACTTTTATTTGTCTTTGTGACTAACACACTTCATTTGCTTTACTTCATGGAAAAGCAAAGTGTTGCTGAGAATAGTGGAGGAAAAGAGAGATTTACCTGTAAGGATCATTCAGTAATGAAGCAATAGAATAATGTAGTCTGGTGACAGAACAGACATTAGCAGGAAAAGAGACTGTATGGTATAATATTTTTTCACAGAATGCATGATTTTTTTACACAGTCTTTCTATGTAAGTGTTGTACATTATTGCGGTAATTTTAAAAGCTTAAAATCAGATTTTTTTCTGAGCTGCAAACTCAGTATTTTGCCACACCACTTATTTAAACTACTGTAACTAAAACTGTCACTTGTTGTGGCCAGACGCTTAGGAGACATAGCAGTTCCCAAAAGTCTGTAGAAAGGTTTATTTTTCCTTGGACTGCTCAGACAGTATTTCCTTTTAGCCTTGTCATACTGCTCTTTTCACCAGATGGTTTGCTGGTTCCTATTCTAGCTAAGAAGGATTTAACCAGCTTGAATTAATCCTGACAGTTGTCATCAACTAAGTGTTAATGCTCTGACACTGATCTAATCCTTGGGGATTTCTTTCCTCTCTGCCCCTGCCGTGCCTTTTGGAAGGGGAGGGAGGAGAACGCTTGTCCTGTTAGGCTGACAGAGAACAACGCAACACTGTGCTCCATTTCAGTAACAAGGTTACAGGTACCCACCAGGCAGTACCTGGATAATCTGACCAAGCACACTGTGTGGTAGATAGGAATGACTGCAAAAGCACTTTTCTTAACATAGAAAAACTCAATAATTTACATGATTATACATGAAGCAGAAGACAATACACATGTAAAATTTTCCTCATTTGTTTGTCACGTTTTAGTTTACTGAGGTACTTATTGTTTTTCACACTGTCCTAGTCTTTCTGTTTTCCTCTTTTAATATATTTCTTTTTCAACTTTCAAAACTAGAATCTCTTTTAAAATAGCTTTAGCTCTGTTCCAGAGTCCGCACTTCCTATTGTACTGGTGAGATTATGCACCCAATGCACCTGTATGCCCTCTGTGTGCATTAAGAACAACTCTTGGAATTTGGGTCATTAGCATATTACTAATCTCTGGAAACTAATTAGAAAGCACATGCCCAATTTGCACTGACCTTTTCACCATGTGACTAACTTCGAATCAAACTAAACAACTGACAGGGCCTTATTTTTGTGCTTCCCACTGTCTCCTGGGTAAGGCAGGATTACTAGGTGTTTCCAGTAAATACAGGTGGCCATTTGATATTCTTTAAGAGATGGTAGTATTTGTCACTTGCTTGTCACTTAGAGAAGCTAATATTCTGGGAAAGAAAAAAAACCAAAACCCACATTAGATCAGAAAAAGCTTCTTTGGTACTGATGGAGCTCCTCTATGGTCAACCTTGCCTCCACAAAATATGTTAGCTCCTTCTGCAGAGCGTAGCATTTCTGCTACAGATAGCAGTCTGGGAAGCACCTATGCATAAGCAGGATGATTATTCAGGGGCAATGTCCCTGCTGTCCTTGAGGAAAGCTATGTATAACAGAGAAATAGTTTGGATTATTATGTTGATATTGGAAACTGTTTTCTGGAGGAGTGTTTTTAAACCACGTGGCATCAGATCTGTTTAATTGTGACAAAATCTTTCCGGCAAAAATGGGCAGTCTGCCACCCGCAGATTAAAAAAAAAGTTGTATTTGAATTTTTTTGCAAATGCTCTCATTGATAGGTTTATAATCTTCCCTTGGTAAATTGTCTCAACAGCAACCAGACAACCCCAGACCTGCTAGCTTTAGTAAATTACACATGAAGTAATTCAGCAGAATTTAGACTATGATCTCATATCCAGTGAATGTAATGACCATTCACAAGTATGAAATGAATATTTTTAGATGTTTGCAGGATTAAGTTTTAAAATAAACATTTCCAGGTACTGAATGAGCAATTTGAAAAGAAAATATAAGCCTTCTCAGGTTATGGCTGGGATCCTGAAAGAGTTGTTCACATTTCCAATTTATCTTTTCTGTCAGTTACTGTTACTTTTTTGCATTTTATAGAGTATAACCAAAGTGTTTTTACAATAGGAAAAGTGTATATTTATTCTTCTTTCCTGCAATGCTTTCAAAAAGAAGCAAAGGAACTTTTGCTCAGGTTTTCTAACGCTAGTCTTCAAGCAGCAACAGGTCATGCAGAACTTCTGCCCAGAAATGAAGCAGGTGAAAACATGTCAGTATAATGGAAACTTTAGCAAGATTGCAGCTGGTATGACCAGCTTCTAGTATCAGGGTTATATTTATATTTTTATATATAAATATATATTTATATTTCTGTATGTATATGATTTTCAGAGTCCTCTCCCATCCCTCCACATGTTTATATACATCATGTGTTCCCTCTTCATTGTATGTCCTACTTAAACTGGACCACTTTTCTTCCCCACTGCAACACCTGGGCTATGGCCGCTCATTACTTCCACACAAGAGACATAAACACAACTTTTCAATCCAGTTCCATGAATTATGACTCCTGAATTTATGTAGCATTGTTAATTTTAAGCTTACTCTTGAACAGAGGTATTAGAAGATAAAAATACAAATGGGGGAAAGGTTTAGCGTGCTAGGACAGCTTTTATTACCCATTTTCACATTACACAGAAGTTTGATGTGTACTTTTAGCTCTGACTTTTTTTCCTCTTGCTGCTCTATTCCAAATAACGCCTTATGATATAAAGGTCCTCTTTGAACTGGGGTTAGTCTGAGCCCAATTTTGGTGGGCTTTGGATGAGGCTGGAACTGTTAAGTCTGAACTTTTTTAGGTCTAAAATCCCTTTTTTCCAGCCTCACATAATAGAAAGTTTGCTTGAAGTCAAGAATTGGCTTTCCTGTCCCAGTTTTTGCATTCAAGGGCCTTTTGTTAGTGAGCAGAAGCCCAGACAGGGTTTGCAAGGGTCCCAGCTCAGCAAAGCATGACTGATTTCAACGCCCAAGAAGTGCAGTTTAAGTGAAACGATTATTAACAGTGTTAGATGTACTTCCACAGTGTCTGCATGAGACACACAAATGCATGAGTCACAAACTTCACCCTTCGTCTCATGTTACTGATCCCTTTTTCCTAAAAGTTGAAGGTATAAATTGAAACACTGCCCTCCAATTTTCAACACCCCACCCCCCCCACC
>JAOXJM010000004.1:7005977-7019041 GCA_026413425.1 Tringa solitaria
GATCTCTATGGTCCCTTCCAACTCCATAAATTCAGTGAAATTCAGTGAAATTCAGCGGTTATCATATAATTTTAGATGTGCGGGTGATGTGACTTCAGCAAAACCAATCTAAACTGCTGGAAAGCCACTGTTCCCACATAGAACCTAGGACTGGTGTGCTTTTAATCTTCAGAGTACTTTATACACTTTACCTTTACCTCAGTATTGCTCTTGAGAGACAAGTCGAGCATTTGGTTGCCAGTACAGCACTTGATAAGCCAGTCAAAGCACTGCAGTGGCTTTTTTAAGCCTGAAAGAGGGAATTAGATTGAGGAGAGGCATCATAAATTCCTCAATTCATGAGCTTTGTGGTAAATAGGCCTGATGTAACCCATAAAAGTAATGCATAAAATTCCCTGGATGTGCCAGGTGACTTGGGAGGAATCACACAGTTTATCCACATCTTGTTTTCTTTGTGCGTATAACGCAGTGGTCTGGCTCGGCTCTCTAGGCTCTGGGAGACACTGTGATAACAAAGAGGGAGACACACATGTGCCAGACTGCTCCATCTTGGGATCACGGCAGGGCTACACACGGACACACACTTAGATAATTCTGTTTTCAGATCACACTTCCCTCTGCCACCATCTGCATCTTTGTGGCAAATCACACAGTTAAATGACAGGGAGCTGAATGTGTTCAAGTGCAGCAACAAAGTCTGACAAGGAACAAGGTAGATTTTAAAACAAGCTTCTGCCATGCTGTCTTTCCCTGTTATTTTTATAAAAACAGAAGACTAAGTGAATGGTCAGGAGGACTGCAGCTTCTTTGTACCACTGGAGAAGTTCTGGCCATCAAAGAAAGGCTGTGGCCACAGCCTTATCCAAATGAGTCCCTGTATGTGATCCCAGGGACCCAGAAGAGGAATGAGATGACATTACTTCAGAAGAGCACGAAGAGTTCCTTTTGGAGGTACATACAGGTCAGGTTAGACCCCTGGCATAAAAGTTATGGAGGAAAATAAAACAAAGTTCAAACAAAGACCAGTTTGTTACACCGCTGTTTGAAATACTACAGAAAGGGGACAAGAAAAAGTTGGTCTTTATCATCAGTGGTTGTTTTGCTAATCCAGATGGGATTACACAAAACAATTCAATGAGAATTTCAGTCTCACCCTGTACCTGTGTTTATTATTTTTTCAGTGTACCCACTTTCATAGGCTTCAATGCTTAATGAACTATATATATGAACACATTCCCAAAAAAGTGGGGGTGTAGCCTAAAAGTCTCAATTTTTCCCCCTGTTGCTAACATTAATTTGCTTTTACAAGGTGTTCTAGCAAAACCAACATTTTAAGCACTCCGATGCCTAACTTGGTCAGAGGTGGTCTAGACTGCCTAAAAAATCTGTGTTTCACTATTGCTTAAATAAGACACTTCTATTACCTCCAATCTGAATTTTAGATGTATGTAATCCTTGCTTCTCCTGTTTTCTGTAACATTGTGTCAATGTCAGAGTTTTAAACAACTTCACAACACAACCTTCTTAGCATATGAAAACTTAATGTTTTGCCCAAAACTCCATTTCTTAGGAAATTTTATTGCTGTTTCTCTTTGGTGTTGAAAAGCAAAACTGATTTAAAGTATATTTTTAAAAAGCCAGTGGGAAGTTAAAAAGAGAAGTCACACACATGACTCATGGTCCTGGAAACAGCTGTACTGCTTTTGGTGACAAAGGGCTGGTTTTGTGCCTTATTTAACTTCAGGAAAATCAATATGCAGGATATGTACTGAGTCAGAAAGGAATTTGACCCAAAATTTTAAAAATAATGCAAGGTGTCCCATCTTGTATCTTTAAATGGGATTTCTTTGTCCCTCCAAATATCTTACTTTGTGTCATGTCCTGAGAAAAGAATGAGTGACATGTTTGCAGCAGATTGGGTCACTTGGGAACAGCACAGACCAGACAGGCTCTAGGTTAATCACTGCTACATCACGAGGGCTTAACAATTTCAATAAAGAATATGTTAGTCAATTAAAAAATGCCAAAACTCCAAGTTGCACCCAACCTAACTGCAGGCATCTTCATGAGAGTTAAAAAGGACTATATGGTACAATTGCATCTTTACAGCAGCCACATTCCTCTGGACTTCAATCTCCAGAGATCCCTGTAAGTCCTCTCAAAACTGCTCATTTCCACACCTACCAAGTACTAAGGAAATCAGAGCAAGAATCCTAGTTGTCTTCCTTAGGCACAAATTCTATTTGATACGAAAATTTTTGGATCTTGAAAAAGTAACCTCTCCTTCAGTATGCATTTGAAATGATTCATTTTGTGCCTGGCAGCAGTTTGTTTCCCAAGACCTCTAACAATGGTTTATCTTACGTTTATTGTTACAATATTCTGTTCACATACAATTGGATAGTGTATTACTCAAAACTAAAGCAAATCAAAATATCTGAGATATATTTAGCAACCCCAGGCCTATTTATATTGCGGGTATAAGAAATACCCTGAGGCCGATGGTCCATCTCGCCCAGGTTTCTGCCTCTAACAGTGACAACAAAAAATTCTGTTTTGGGAGAGCCCTTGAGCCTGACCACTTTTTGTGGTCCCTCCTACTGCCCAACACCCACAACTATGTGAGTGATGTTAGAGGATACATCTCTGCCTCTTCCTTGTAGTAGCTATTGATGTACCCGGCATCCATGAATTTGTCCTATCCCATTTTAACCTGGCCTCCATCGCCTCTTGTTGATGCAAATTGCAGAATTTCATTACACGCCATTTAAAGAAGTACTTTCTTCAATCAAAATTTTAAATCTACCTCTTACTTGTTGCAACATATGCCCCCTAGTACTGAAGGACTTAGTGAATAACAGTTTGTCGTTCACCTACCACCTTCATTACTTTGTACTTATTTTACCCTACTGATAATAAAAGAACTATAAGTAGTCACTTTATGGTATGGCACTGCTTGTGCCTTCTCCTTGTCTTCTTAAATAGCAAGGCAGTGATATCTAGGGATACACTGTATATAGTACTGCTATCTGGACACCATAGCCCATCGTATGTTGACTGTAGTAGTAAAAGTAGGCGTAAGAATTGCAACCCAGCAGCCCATTCTCATGCAAAGTCAATCTGTTGAATGATTCAGGTTGAAAAAAAAAACAAACACAAAAAACCAGAAGAATCTCCTCAGAAAAAAAAAAAAGTTGTTTCTTAGCTTAGGTAATTTCATTGTCCTGCATTACAATATGTCCCAGCAAATAATTGCATTGGTGTCATGGGGGTCAAGGGGGGATAAAAAACAATGGTGAGCCATAGGGCTCTTCCCAGCTGTCTGTTTCTTCAGCTTTTGAGTTTTTTCAGCTTCAGGATTTGCAGATGTGAGGCAACAGTGGTAACATATAATGAAGGAAACCATGTTTGCCATATTCCTATTTTGTTAGAAATTAATCCAAAACCTCTCCTCTCTTCATTAGGCATGGAATTGCACACTCCAGAATACGTCCTCTTTGCTCCTTTTTTTAAGCCTAATTTTCAGAATCCTGTCACTATGTGTCTAACAGAGGTACATGCTGAAGTGCTTGTCCTATGAAATCTCCTGCAGTTTTTGGATTTGGTCCTGGATTTGGTCATTCCAAGTGAATGGCAACAGGCTGTGAAATGAACTATTGTAGATTATCTCTGCTATTGTGCTGGAGAGTCCTGTACGGCAGCAAGAAAGGGACCCCTTCTTGTGACAGCTGATATTCTCATCCCTTCCCATTCCCCAGAAGGAAAAGTTGGTACAGCTGCAGCCTGTATCTCTTCCTCTTTAGCTCATTTTCTCTATTTCACCCATTTGAATCATGCATCCACCACTGAAATTAAAATCCCCGGAGAGAGAAGCACACCACCTATCCAAAAGCACACGGCAATGCTATGCTAGTCCCTGAAATCTGCAGGGCATCTCATCCTCAGCCAGTACTCCAGTCCCAGAGCACGGAGGGGAGGCAGAAGGTGAAGGCTGCAGAATTATTCTGCAGATCTGGCTTTCTTCAGCCACACAGGCTCAGGACACGTGTTTTCCATATCTAGGAGTAGGTTTCTTGCCACCCGATCTCCTGTTCCTCTAGATACAGCAGCAGCCGCATGCACAACGCAGGTGGTCTCAGATAGGAGAGCAAGTTTCTGCATCTGTCAGTGGCTTCGTGGAGGAATTACATCTAATTTCACCAGCTGCTTCTCCAACCTAAACTCTGAGTTAAGGGAGGGAGGCAGCAAAGAGCTTGGGAGCACGCAGAGAGAGTTCAGAAGTGAGCTGTGTTGAAAGGTTGGGTAATAAATGAAGAGTTTTGGGCAGTGGAGCTAGAGGTGTGCCTGGAGATGTGAATGGAGACTGGAAAAATGGCCGTGGATAATAATGAGCTAAGCAAGTCCAAAGTTACAGGGGAGCCAGGACTGGCAAAGTTGAATTCATGAAGAGAGTTAGTTTGTGGATGAAGATGAGTCTGCAGGTTGAAAGGGTAAAGGAAAATCATGTAATGGCTACAGCTGAAAGGAAAGATGTCACAAAGTGTCAAAAAATATCTCCTTCATTCTGTTTTTTGTTGTTCAGTTGTTTTTGTTTTGGTTTGGTTTTTTAATTCTGAAATTACGAAGTCCTGGAAATCCTGAGAGTATTTCCTTCGTTTAATCCCTCCACCAGACTTTTCACTATGATCATGGCATTTCCTGTTCTTTCACCAAATATACAGTGTCCCAGTCCCAATGTTTCCTTTTTTTCAAAAGAGGTGGTGAGAAAGTATAGGAAGATACTACAGCAATACCTGCAGCCAGCCAGTTATTTTGGCTATCAACCTTCACTGATGACTTAAAAAAACGCAATTTTAATCTCATCCAAATGATAATACATCTTTCTGGACATTTCCTCCTTAGGATCATGCTGAGTTATTCACATTCTTAATATAATTCATATATAACCTCTTCTAAATGGTTATACAGAAGTGAAAAAGAAGCATACGTGCATGAGTCACATATTATTCTTTGCATCACAAAAGAACAATAGCATTACAGTGAAAGTGTTGATATAGGACTCGGGTGATCCAAATTTAACTCACAATTTTGCTACATTCTTCCTCTGTAACTTGAACCAATGACTTAGACTTTTTGAGTCTCAGTTTCTTAAAGTGTGAAATGAGGTCTAAAAACCTCTCCAAGTTGTGAGACTACCATCCTTAATCTCGGTGATGGCATCAGACATTACAGTGGGGAAAACTCCAAGAAAAGTAACTATAGTAGAATTCCAAACAACAACAGGGCATAGCCCTGATTCTTTCATAAAACGGGAATGACTACAAAAACCAAAAGGGATCCAGCTTTCGCTTACGGATTTGAAATGTGTTTTCCTTCTCAAGGTTGTGGCTGCAACTTTAGAAATGGTTATGCCACTTCCCCTTTCCCCTCAAACACATTTCAGATCTCATTTGTTTATAAGCGAAAGGAAAAAATAAGGCGTCCCATAAAAGTACCACAAGAGTAAAGCCAATGGTGATTGTTCTCTCTAATGAAGAAGCTGTACTTTATCACCCTGGTTTTTGCCAAGTGATATGAAAGCAGACAATGAAAATTACTGAAGAAAGGACATTCAGAAGACAGATCATAAATGAACAAGAGAAAACCAGAGAAATGCCAAGAGGCAAAAATTAAGAGACAAAGATAAATTAACAGTAAACTTCTTTTGGGGAAACCCAAGACAACATCCCCAGTTTCTTCTCAGAACTTCAGGCCTCGGTGCTACAAAGTGAAAACATTTTTTTGGACTGATATAAAATAAACATCTGCTTTGTTTGCTCTAGTAACTGTTAGAATTCACAAGAGCTGAATACACACTGTATATATTGGAGTGGTTGTACGTTTTGTTTGGTCTGTGTGTATTATCTGAACACTGCTTGTATGAAACCACTAATACCCTTCCCTCTTCTTCCTAAATACATATCAGTCCTATTGTTCAAGACTTGCATGATAATTAAAAATGTAAAACTGTAAGTAAACCATCCTGCAATTACCTGAGTAATTAGATTCAAAGCAATCACAGGGCTGATTGGATAAGTGAAGTAAATGTTGCTGAAGTCCATTATTTCACAAAATTACCCAAGGGGCCACTTCTCGTTCCCACAGAGTTCAAAGGTAAACATGTTTTTAATTATTATAGGAGTAGGAACTTGCTGTTGACTGGTAGGGATGGCTGAAGAGCTTTGAAGCTGGAACAAAATACAAATCACTATCACACTAGTAATTATCTTGGCACTATAAACATTTATATATCAGCACGTTACAAACTCTTTGTGTTAGGTATGATAATAAAATAATCGAGTCCTTAATGTGAGTATCAAAATACCGTATTTCATCTCAATAAAAATTGAGCTTATTCTTCAACTTACTCTCCTGAGTATCCTGGTATGTTAACATACAACACATAAGAATAGCACTATGTATTGCACATATATATATATTTTTAAAGGAATAAGCTGGTCTTTTCACCTCACTGTTCAGCCAGATAACGACACTATTAATAGACTAGTGTAACAGGAGTCAGCCTGTAGCAGTTCTCATTTACTGTGCTAAAAGGATGGAGCCAAAAAGTGAAATGTATGACCTTATCATGGAATTTGCTGTCCTTGGGAGAGCAGATATACTGAGTGTCTATTACATACTCTTGTTGCATTTAGTTTATTCTAATTGGCAGCCATCATGCTGGAATTTTAAATGTCTGCAGCCTTTTTGTGTCCTCTCAAGACTGTGCAGTAATTCGGATTCTTGGAGGGACACTGGTGTTGCAGAAAAAGTAGTTTCTTGCTGCAGATGTGCTCCTTTACAATTTTCCCCTGTGCTGCTCTATCTTCCATAAACCTTTCAGTGCTCCTCCTATTTACACTTGTGTGCAAGTTTTCAAATGCGTGGTATTTTGATTATGCAGATTTTCTGTGACCGCATTACAAGGAGTTGGCAACCTAAGGTTGCTTCTGTACATGAACTGATTCCTGATTAAATTGATATGTGGGCTGACTTGTGCTTAATGGGACAATTTCCTTAAGTATAAACAGGTCATACTGGAGACATTAAATATGAAAATTTCCCATGTAATTGTGAGATATTTGGTTGTATTAGAATTGCAGTCAGAAGCTACCAGCCAAATACAAACAAATAAAAGCTGGAAACAGTGACCTTGCTCAGTTTTCAAAGAAAGCATGCAAGCAATGGGGCCTCAGCTCCCTCAGTTATCCTCTTAGCCCAAACATTAAAGTGAATCCCACTGCAACAAGGTGTATAATAAAGTCCTTATAGCTCCTAACGATTGTAGCGTTCCTTAAACAGCCCCTGTCCCCCATATGTTCTCCAGCAAGCCGTAGCCTCTTCAAGGCCTCAAGAAGAGGAGAGAGGCGCTCCAGACACAGGTAGTTACCAGCCCTGCAGAACAGAGGAGGTCTAGGCAGCAAAGATCGAGCCCCCACACAGATCTCAGGAGGGAGCACTTGGGTCAATCCACTGCAATTACCAATGCTCCAGTCAGGGCTGCGCTGGAAGCAGTCCAGTTTGGCTCAGTACAACCAGCTGTTAAAACCACAGGCAGTTCTCCAACCTGCCCTTAAATGCCATTCCCATCATTTGCTTTCTGCTCCAGCTTCTGCTCATTATTCCCCCCCCAGGTATTTCAGGTCACCCCTAGAACAGCGTGCCGCCCACTGGACACTCACCATATGCTGCACTTGCAGAAGTCCCACAAAAATTCCAATGAGTGCGGACTGCCCCGATTTTCATTTTATTGTGTTCTCTCTAGATTCAAGAGTTGGGAAGCTTAGTTTCTGTCAGTGTGGCCAGTTCTTGCATTTTTGTGATCTCAGGCACATCAGCCAGTTCTCTTCATGCAGTCCGCTCACCTGTGAAAACAAACAACAAACAAGAAAAAGCAAAGCATAAATATAAAAGTTATCTCCTCCTATGCATTTCTATGCTGCTGAATTAATTTACATAAAGTTCTGAGGTCTTCAAAGAGAAACTGTTACAGAAATGCAAAGTATTATGACTCATGTGAAAGACACAATTTCAACACAAACTCTGACGGCTAATTTCTACCTTCAGTTCAGAGAGACCTCATTTCCATGGAAGCATTCCTCAGCCCTGTCAAAACCTACAGTCTATGGCAGGCCAGTTGTAGCACTTATCAATGGTCTTTGAAACAAATCATACTGACGGAAGAGACCTGTACCAAATATTAAACAAAAAAAACCCATGAACTCAGTTGAATGAACTTGTGACATTGATGAAATCAAAGACAATCTACGTATAAAAGAGTTATTTTTTCAGACACTATGAAGCTGCAGCATAATACAGAGCCGGGACACAGTTATAATAAATTTCTGTGTTCTTTGGAATAAATAATGAGTTTTTAAGATTAATTCATTACTCTGGATCAAGAAACAACACAACTCATCTTTGGCTTGTCTCTGTGCACATCTGAAAAACAACCATTTTTAAAGGAGGATTTCTCATTAACCTTCTGCCTTCTTGCTAGCATGGATATACAACGGGAAAAGCTTTCCTTTCACAGGACATAAAGGTTTTTCTACATTTTTCTTCTTTTTTTTTTGTTTATAAACATATTAGTCATAGCATTATTGTGGCTAAGACATATCAGTGGAGTTAAAGTGACTTTAGAAATAATGCTACTCTTCCGCTTGCGTAGAGATTACAAATGCATAGTCCAGTTTTGTTCTCCTTAGCTTTAGATGTTAGCATTAATTAAAAAAAACCCACCACAACACAACCCAAAAAACAACACAACCAAAAAACCTGAAAGACACTGGGTTCTTCTGCAAAAGCTGAAAAAACAACTTTGCTTGGAAAAAAACCCACCAAAACAAGAGCTTTGGACCTACCAGTACAAATCTTTGGTCATTGCCTAGAACATTTTCTGAGGTCATGGTAGAACAGGATGTTTAATTCTCTTTAACTTTCCCAGAAAATCAGACAAATTACTACCTGGTCATTCCTGCACTCACGGCCTTTATGTTATTTTAAAAGCTGACCTGTCTCGGAGGTGGAGATGACAGATAGTGTATTCCCCACGGCCACAGGAATGAAAATGGTCTGCCTCGGAGTGCAGACATGATCTCCCAATCTGTTAGGATGGCACTGTGCCTGCTACCAATGTTGAATTCTAGTGTTTCTAATTACAGTCATCACTTAATGACCAGATTAGGGATTTAAAAGTCTGCAGAACCGTAAGTGACACGACACTGGCAAGAAGCAGCCTTTTCCAGTTGCGGTGGGGTAACAGGAGTCACTGATTTTTTGGCACAAGAGGCAGCTGCTGGGACATAACACGTGGCCTTTCTTTCGCCTCTGTGACCGTGCACTAACATAGCTTTTATTTGGGTTACAGGCAATTAGGTGTTTGCTTGTTTGTTTTCCAGAGATTTCTAAGTGCTACCATAGTTGATACTTGAAGAAAGACTCTCAAAACTGAAAATTTCTGAATTATTTTTCTTTACGTTTTAATTTTTCATTAGGACCATGAGTGAAAGTAACGATGTAGTTTCAGGGCAGGGAAGTAAAAAGAAGGAAAAGCAAATTGGGAGCTACCAGGCTGCAGTACCAGCCAACAAATTTTGTGAATGCACCACCAAGGACAAATAGTACAAAGCTCTTACTTGCATGCACAGTCAGAAGCTGGCAGGAAGCTTAAGGGTCATGAAGGCAAACAATTTAAGAGCAAACTGGTTTACTGTCTTTTATTGTTAGCACTGAACAGGATGTTTCAGCCAAAGAAACTATTGCCCTTATGGAAGCAAGGAGGACATAGAAGTGTATGGGACAAGTCAGCATTTTTATAATGAACAAGTAGACGATATTTGCATGTATCACCACCCAGCAAGCATAAATTAATACAGCTGGAAAGTATGGGAGAGATCATTTAATTTTAACTAGGCTTCCAGTTCTAAAGAACCAATAACGAAATTCCAGGTTCTACAGGAAAGCCATAAACTAGATCTTTTTTTAAAGGCTGATTCCTGATCCAGCCCTTGGCACAGGATTCCCTTGTGCATGTGCTCTTGAACATGCACAGTCCAAAGTCTCCTTAATGCATCCTACCACATTTGTTGGGGAATCAGATCTGAGTATCAAATTTTGACTTGTTTGCTCAGAGAAAGATGACAGGACAAATACTGCTTTCTGAACGCTATGGTGCAAGTTACATATACACATCCATACTTTCAAATTGGTGTTATATCTGGGCTAAATACTGTGATAACTGCCCCAGACCAAGCAAAAATAACTTGTAATATACATTAAGGTAGCATCGCCATGCACAGAATACATGTACTGACAGTTTCCTGGTGAGAATTGTCTTGAAAGAGCTATAAAAGCTATGATTTTTCAAAAATATTAGCTATTTTTTCTGTGCAGTTTATATTTTCAGCATCCCATGATGCTTCATCCTAAAAGCTGTGGGTTTGAGATTGCAAGACTGATCCTTCAAGGACAGGTAGTCAGAAAATGTGGAGTTTTTTAAGACATTAACTAGTGGCTCTGTCAGAATCCTCTGTATATCTCCTATGGATTTCATCCAATGTAATTAATTAAAATGACAAAAAGACTTCTGTTTGCATAATGGAAATTAGACAAGACAGAATTTATAACCTTGGTGTGGAAGAGAGTTTCTGGTTTTCCATCCAACACAAAACTATTTGAAATAAAGAAAGGTCACTGTGGGGGAAGAATGGTGTCTCCTGAAATGAAAAAGGAAAGTTGTTTACACTCTTTAAGAAATATGAACAGAGACTTGATGGAGAACCTGCCTTTAAAACTTAAGGCCGCAGCTATTAAAACCGGGTCTTTTAATTCTCTTTCATCCTGCATGTAAATTTCCTACACTCTTTGCTCCCAAGCACAGAAGTCATCCAAGATAATCATGGCTTTGCCTAAGAACAGGGAAAAGGAAAGGAGACGAACTGCTTTCCTCAGAGTAGCTGTTATCAGACAGCCAGATGGCAAGCAACCTGCCAGAATTTACAGGAAACAGTCCAACGCAGATCATTAATTCCAACACAGTCTCTACACCCTAAACACCATTAAAATGTCACTGCTAAGGACTCTGAGAGCCAAGGCACCAACAAGACATGCTCTACACAAGGATTTCTGCAACCATAATGAATTACTGAAAACCCTTCCAAAATGCTGCAAGGAAAAGTTATGGAACGAGTAGATTGGTATATGTGATAGTTATGGAGAGCACAAGTAACCTTCAACTGCAACACATATCTATATATTTTAAATTTATACTTAACAAATGATGTTTCACTAAATTGTATTCAGTTTCACAAAACATGCTGTTTGTTCACAAAAACAATTTTCTTTTTTAAAAGAAAAACCATGGGCCAGATCTTTGACTGGTAGCATACCTCACTCAGATGGTGTACTTTGTTGAGCTATGCTAATTGGTGTCCGAAGAGAAACACTACATGATGCTAGATATAAAGATATATTGTAGAGTTGCTTAAGAGAAAGGTCTTGTTCTTACTTCTAGGACTTAAATATTTTTTTCAACAATTTCTCAATTTTTAATGCAGCAATCCAAGGCACATATTATGCTCTCACCAAATATAGTGTTTTCCCCTCTCAGGTGGTCTTCATGACTAAGCTTTGATGGAAGCAAAGTTTAAAGCCCTTGCAACATCCAGAGTTAACAAATTCAGCCTTTAGACACTAGAGAGACATCTGGAGGCCCTTACAACGAGACAGGGACCAGCAGAAAAGCCATGTCAGAGCCAGGGACACCTACAAACTGCTCAATTTAGGGGTAACATACCATTTGTAAGAGAAACAAGAGAGCTTTCCAGGAGAGGGCTTTCCATTCATTAACTAAAAATTAATTAAGAGTCTTTCATGGTGGGAGACAACATGTACGCAGAACACCCAGAGCCTCCACAAGCATAACTTTATTAATTTTTTTCTAAATACAGCATTGTTAAAGAAGTGTTCTCAACATCTTACAAACACCGTTACAGGCTAGGACAGTTATCAAACCAGGAGATCTAAGACCCTAATGAACATCACAGCTCTGGTTGTTGCACATTTGCTAACTAGTCCTTCTGGCTTACCTCCCAGCAACTCAGTCATCTGGTATCAACTCAGTCCCACCAGCCCCTTTCAATAAAGTGTTCTTCAGAATTCAGTTAAGATTTAGCCTAAGTTTCATGGGGAAGGATTGCACAGTACCTAGCAAAATGAGCACATTCCAGAAGTCTTTTCCACAATCATAGGAAATATAGCCACATCTCAGTTGGAGCAATGGTGTTTTAATGATGTAAACTAATTTTGTGTTGGTTACAAAGCAAGCAGTGGAGAAAAAAAACTTTTTTTTCAGTGAGAGGTGAGTTTGAGTGGTCAGAACGCAACTGGCCCGAAGGAGATGCTGCCTGAGCTCCCAGCCTAGCCAGGGTTCACAAAATCCCAAAGGTGTAACCCTGTAACAGGCACCTATGTGAAAAGAAACACCCATCTGTTAACTCCGTACTGCTGGGAAGATGCTATACTTGCTATTTGACATAACTAGCAGTGGCTGATAATGAAAATTAATGGTGATTCATAAAGACATCTCCTTTTCTAAGAATACTGGAACAGCAGCTTGCGCAATCCTGAGATTTACTTAATTAAGGAACATTCCCAGCACTGTTTTATTTGATCACAGTTCCCATCTTTTGTCTTCGCCTCCCTCTCCCTCCCAGCTTTACCACAAGTGCCTTTGATTAGCATGGCCCTAATAAGCTTCATTCAAAAAGAAAGCAAGAGAGAGGGGAAGGCAGGCACTGAGGTGTGGCTGGTGATTTCAAAAATCAAAGGAGGAGGGAGTGGAAATGTATTGGAGAGAGGTGAGAAGTTGAGACGGTCCTGTTTACTGCCGGCAAAAGTAAGAGCTGAAGAGAGAACCCAGCTGCAGCATCAGCGCTGTGATGTTGTATACAACTTCGGAGATGGCAGGATTCATAGAATCATAGAATGGTTTGGGTTGGAAGGGACCTTAAAGATCATCAAGT
>JAOXJM010000004.1:7019141-7029860 GCA_026413425.1 Tringa solitaria
GGGGCATCCACAACTTCTCTGGGCAACCTGTTCCAGTGTCTCACCACCCTCATAGCAAAGAATTTCTTTCTGGTATCTAATCTAAATCTCTTCTTTTCCTATTTAAACCAGTTACCCCTTGTCCTGTCAATTTGCAAAGGGGAGGAACATACCTGTGGACTCTGCTCACTTCTGATGAGACAAGACCAATATTTTCAATATTTTGAAGTGCTTTCTGCTTGAAACCTCAGAATCATCCAACTTGACTGTTTTGAAATGTGCTTCACAGCCATTCTGGAAGAATATTAGAGAAATGGGTAATCATCACAGACGTCATACACATTTGCCAGCTCAGGCGCTGAAGCTGTATTTAACATAAATCTCCTACAGGTTCCCTAGTGTCTGACCAAGGCAGCCTCCGAATCAGGAGAAAGCAGAAGGGGAAAGTGTATCCCTGTCTTCCAGGTGACCTTGGTGATTTGAATCAGGAAGGCAGCGAGGGACCTCAGGCATCACCCTGCTCCATGTTTTATTTATGAAGATGTTGCAGGGGCACCCTGGGCCCCAGCCATGAACCAGAAACCCATTGCTCTCTCTCGCCTGCGAACACGGAACAAAGAGGCAAGGCTTCAAACACCCCTCCTTTATCAGCAGTCATGTTTTAAAACTGCTTCACCTAGCACGAGAGGGTGTATTGTGAAAAGTCAGAGGGTCAGGGTTGTTGGGGGGGGATGTTTCTCATCCAAGTGCGAAAAGGCCTTTCCCTGAAGGATTTGGGGGGTGCTGGAGCCAGAGATGGGGCCGAGCCCAGGGGACAGGCTGCCAGGGGGAATCTCCAGCGTTAAAGGTGATGTTTTGAGGTAAAAGTGGGCTGCCTGCCTTCGTATGCAGGTGTGACACGTCGAAGTACAGCTCCCTGCGATGAGAGGAAGTCATCGCTGAGGAGAAAAAGCTACGCCGGGTCTAAAAAATGGGAGTTTATCGAATCAGACGGGCCCGTGGCCAAGAGCCACAAGTGACAACGCGGCGGCAGCCACTCGCGGAAACGTGGGCCTAGCCCCGGCTTCTTCTCCCGGGCCTCCCTGTCCCTCCCCGGGCCCTTCCAGACCTGGCCGGTTTCCTCGACCCTCAGCCGCCGCTCCCTCAGGCGAGCCCCGCCTGCCGCGCCCCGCCCCGGCCGCTCCGCGCCGCGCCCCTCCCTCCACGGCCGGACTTGTTTCTCGGCGGAGCGACGCCGCCCGCCCCGTCGGAGGCGGAGGGTTACGGGACGCAGTGCCGCGCCCCGCGCAGGCGGTGTGGGATTCTCCTGCTCCAGTCAGCGGCGGGTCTCCTCCGTTCGGTGCCGTGTCCCCCGCTCCGCCCCGGCTGGCTCCCGCCGCTTCTCACTCCCTCTCCCTCAGCAGCGCCTCGCCTCGCCTTCCGCTCCCTCTTCCCGGCGGGCTGGGGCTGCCTTTCCGCGTCGGCTTCCCCCTCAGCCTGGAGGCTCCCAATATGAACAGCATCGTCTGCGCTGAGAGGCACCAGGTACGGCGGGGCGGCGGCGGGACGTCCCGGGCGGCTGGCTCGGAGGCGGCCCGCGCCGGCTGTGAGGGAAAATGCGGTGGCGGAGGAGGAAGGAGGGGGGAGGGAGGCGGGCAGCGACCATGAGGCCGGGGGCGGCCGGGCAGGCTCCGCCGCTCTTTGTTCCCCGCTCGGCGCTGGCGCGGGGGGTGGCGGTGGCCCGGGGGCCGCGGGCGGCCGGGGCGGGGCCCCCCGGGGATGGCGGCCTTGCCCGTCGTCCGCTGTGGCCCCGTGCCCTCCCCGGGGCGAAGGAAGAGGAGCTATTCCGCCTCTGCGGCTTTTCTTTTTCTTGTCCGGGGCCTCTCATCTGGAAGGCTGGGCAGATCTGGAAGTTGCCGTGCCGCGCTGCTCCAGGCGAAGTCGCGTAAAGGGCCTGGGGTGGCCGGAGGTCGGTTCCCTCACGGCTGCCGGCCCCTCGTCCCGCGGGGCTTTGGCCGACGGGGGGGGTGCGGGGGTCGGCGGCGCTGCCGTGACCCCGCATGGGGGGGGGGGGAGGGGGCTGGTGTGTGGTCCCCGGCCCAGAAAACGGCATGTTTCCCCCCAGGGGGTGGGTGGGTGTTGTGCCAAGGTCAGGCGTTGCCTGCGCGCCTTCCCAAGCGCCACGCTGCAACCGCCCAGTGGCACCTTTATTGAAGCCTTTATGGTGAGAGGGGGAGAAAAGAATCGCAAAAGTCCTTAGACTTTGAGTGGAAAAAAAATAGACGTTTCTGGGTGAAGAACATGTGCTGACAGCTGGTCGCCAATGTCATGACCCTCCCTGTCACCTACACCGGTACTAGGAAATAGGAGATAATACAGCGTAAACAGTGGCTGTCAGTCTGCATTAGTGCTTCTGGAGAAAGGTGATGAGTGTGAATGACCAGAAGCTTTGGGTTTTGGGTTGGTTTTGTTTTTTTTTTTGTAGGGCGGGGGGCAGGGAGAATTACAGTATTTTCTGTCTGCATACCCAGGTTTCCGTCAGCTTTTCAGGATTTTTCAGACGTGCTTCAAGGTAGAAAATATCTTCGCATCGTCAGCTTCACTGTTACTCCCAGGACTCCAATTGACATAAAAATTGAATTGGTTGCAGTTTCATGCAGGGTGGGAAAACATTGACAAAGTGAGAGGCAAGACATCGGAGTTATTTACTAAGGAGAAGGATAATAAGACTGAGCCATGATAGCCTAGTGGAAATTCAGTATCATGTCACTCTCTGTATTTGTCTTGGTTTGTGAAGGGAAGGATTTTTTTTGTTTCGAGTGATGGATGTGTAGACATCCCATTTATTCTCCTCTGCTAGGGATCTGCAAAATAAGAAACCAAGCAGGATGTGGTGCTTTGATGGTGAGACTGGTTTAATTTTAGAAAGCGGATTTTGTAGCAACAAGCCTAACTCCTAGAGCACAGGATGCAACAGTCAAGGAATACTTTCCAGTTAGGAAACAGTACTTTAGTTCCTGTAAATAGGTCTAATTTTTTTTCTTCAGCTTGAGTTCTTAAGGAGCAGGAGATGGTAAGAAAGGAGAAAACCGCCCAGAGTGGGGGGTGAGAGACGACAATGACACACCAACAAAACAAAAAATCAATTTGCTAGTTGTGTGACATATGTTTGAAGAACTATGGGAAGCGTGTGTTGGTAGAAAAAAGAAAATGGGGGGAAAAAAAGGAAAGAGCTTTCAAAGATCAAAGACCTCTGCACACATGAGGCAGAAGGGTAGAAAAAGAGGTGTAGGTAAAGACAGTGACAACAACAAAGAAAGTATAACACGGTGGAAAAGGAGAAGGGGCAGAAAGAGGACATAATGACCAGTGCTAAAACACAAAAGAAAAGAGAATGTATCAAAACCACGGTGGGATAGCTTTGGAAGTGAGTATTAAATAGGCAGCTGGTGTGTTACAGCTGAGAGTTGTAGTTGAAAGAGCATAGAAACATTCAAGCATAAATTCTGCTTCTCATAAATTTTTGAAGTCTACATACATAAATGTGTGTTTGAAAGAGCTCTCTAGACTTGCTGTCTGTAGAGGGCAGAGTACATCTTGGACTATGTGTAGAAGATTTTGGAAAATGTCCACTGTTTCCTTCCCCATAGTTCTTAGCTGGTGATAGGAAATACTCTCTCCCTTTCCCCTTGCTGTTGCCGGGGCCAGGGGATGACGAACGGATGGATGGAGGAATGAACAACACCTAAGCAGAGCTGAGGTTGAATTGCAGTGAAATAGAACAGTTTTGTTTATAAATCATTGTTATTAATGAGACTAAATCTTTAGTAGAAAACAACTGAAAAGTAAATATGCAAACCAAAATTGATATAAATTCCATGAGTCTTACTTTAAATCACTGGTGTAAAGAAGTTGAGCCTGTTTAGTGGTGTAAAGTATTTGATAGGTGTCTTGATCCATGATGTTTTCCCCAAATGCAAACTTGAGACATGAAAAGATTGTGTGTTTTTACCATAAATAATTGCTGATATATGAAAGAACATTTTTGAGGACGTCTGGTTTTATCTTCTGATACAGGTAAAAGTAGTTTTAGGCGTGACCTACATTTCTTCTGAACTAGGCTGTGGAAAGCCAGGAAGCCCACAGCAACTAAGAAGCACCAACTGTGGTGCTAAATTCCATTGTTGTTTCACTGTACCAACAAGTGTCAATCATTATATCAACAAGTAAATCAAAAGATTTAAAAGTATCTCCCACACACAAGTTAGTAAAACACAAGTTAGTGTTTTGCTTGAGTTGAAGAGGTAATACCTTAATCTGACCAAAAGAAAAAATAAAGTTAGTGCAAAATTGGCACAAAGCAAGGGCTTTGTTTATTTTTTTTAATGAAATAGTGCGCATGGAAAGTACCAATAGATTATACTAAAGATGAGAGTTTCCAGATGGGAGGAAAAATAAACACTGCCTGTGTTGATAGGTCATGGGCAAGGTGACTCAGTGTGTGTCTTTGGGACCCGTTGTCTTAGTACCTCACCTGATGCCACAGCTCTGATGTCCCCTGAAAGTGGTTCAGCAGTGGAGGGTCCTAGGCCACGGTAATGGTTTTTGGATCTTGAAGAGATTCAACAGTAGTCATCTTCTGGCAGGTTTTTTAAATGTTGGAATGTTTTCTGCAGTGAACAACTGTTTTAAAAAAATTGCGATGAACAGATCCTAAATTCTAAATGCAAGTAACAATTTAAAGTGTATAAATAGTGACATACATTTGCTCTTGTAACTGAGCTAATCTATTTCAGTAATATTTGGGAGATACATCTAAGAGGATAGTATTGTGAAGGATGAGAAGACTTAGTATCGTTATTTAGGTGAGTCATTTTAAATGCATCTTTAAATGTATATACGGTGAAATAGGAGTTTAAAGGGAGGAAACTTCTCTTCTGGAAGCCAGTTATGTGCAGCAAATTCATCTCTGAGTGTATTATGAGCCATGAATCTTTCATGGTCCAGGAGCAAATGAAAGTCTCAGTCAGTGCCTGACAGTGTGTGTTTAGGAAACCCAATTATTAGAACACAATTATGTTTAAAGCGAGCAACTGGGCAGACATTTGAGTACTGCCTTTCCTCTACTTGGGCGCAGCCGTGTCATTGAAACGCACCATGTGAATGCTTCGTGGCTTATGGCCTGTCTCAGTCCACTGCAGTGTTACCCCTGGTGTGATCCACTCCTGATTGAAGGTGGTGCCTCCAGGCTCAACACCAGTATCGAGATTACAACTAGGATGGAAATCCAGAGTTTATGTATTGCTCTTTTAAGTTTTTATTTATTTATTTATTTTTCTTTCCATTTAAAAATAATGCAGGAAATAGGCCTGCTCTCCAGTAAGAATTTTTCAAATGGAATGTGTTGCTCCCATTTGGAATGCTCATTCTGTAGCTTTAATGTGTTTGAATAATTAAATTTTGACGGAGCTCAAAAGGTAATCGTTTCAGAGGCATCAGACTTTGTGCTTTACCTGCCTGATAATGATTTGTGAACATCACACTTGGTTTAAGAAGTTCAAAATCCTGGAAAATGACAAAATGCAACAGTAACCATTCTTGATATGGTAGGTTAGAAGGGAGTATAAGTGAGGGGGTGGGGAAAAGGTAATGACAAAGTTATTTAGATGCTTAAAATAATTTAAGAAATAAATTTGTTTACAGTACCTATTTATAACCTGTAATACAGAAAATGCATCATTCTTGTTCTTTCTTTGAATTTTGGCTTATTGTTTGGCTTTTGTTCTAGCAGTAGTATACCAAACCAAAAAGAAGGCAGAAAGTAGTGAATATGCTCGTGCTATTTAATGCCATTTTGTGCAGTAATATTAGCCGTGGTTTAGCTGCAACAGTACTGCAACTTTGTGGCAATAATTAAGACATTCAAATTCCTAGATATTCAGATTGGACAGTACTATTAGGCGCAGAAATGCAAAATGTGTGGTTTTGACCTTACGCACAAAAGGAGGACTTTAGAAGACAAATATTCCGTTTCAGTCCAGAATTATTTTGGATGTCCTTTATAGGTCTTGAAGGTTGTGCTTACAACGCAAGTGCTGCAATTGAAGTAAAGCTTTTCTGTTATGGCAGAACTTAGCAAAACCTGCCCAGAGATGTAACTGACCAAGGATGATTCTTGAATCTAGTTGAAATTGTTTGAATAGTTGTCGTGTAACTTGACATCTCCCCAAAGCATCAATACTGGTAATTAACAGCAATCCCAATGAATACTGGATGGGGGAATGCATAATGTGATGTGTGAGCAGAGCAGTAGCCTGTTTGTTTGAACTGTGGTGGCAATATACTTTTAATTTGCCTTGGTAATTATGGGCCTCTACTCAGTTAACAACAGAACTCCTTTGTGAGAGCTGGCAGTTGAGAAAAAGCTGGTTTAAACCCAGTGTGAGCAAGGTGGGTAATCCGATGGGTGATGCTTCATTCTGAGCAGAAAGTGACACAAGTGGTGACTGGGTTTCTCCAAGCCTTTTCACCAAAATGGTTTGAGGCTGTGCTGACCATCCAGTGCAACTCCAGCCTGGAGCTCAGAGTTGGTCTCCCTTGACTTTCCTTTTTAGATGCCTCCTGTAGTTTGCATTTGGCTAGGTAAGTCTAGCCATTGTGCCTGGGTAATTCCTACAACAGAAATGCAAGGTTTTAAATCTGAAATAAAGTCAGAGGTCTTTTGGTGATAATTCTCTTGTACATTCATGGGTAGTCTTGGTGAAGCATAACTTCTAACAGATTCTTGTAACTTTCTTTATAAGCTAATTCCTAGCAACAGTTGTGTTGAAATAATTCCTCTGTGTCTTTGAAAGACAAAATATTTCAGTTGAGGTGAATTTTTGGGGAAAGTGTGGATGTCAGACTGCGTACTTCCGTTTTGAGAAAGGAAATGTTTTGGTTGCTTTAGAAACTGAAATGACCATACCAGTTGTACCAGCAAGAGAAGAGAAGTGTTGACTTCCAAATGCTTAGATAAATAATATTTGGGAAATAGAGCTCAGTTTCCGTTTCATAGCTTGCCTGTAGGATTATAAAAAGAACATATGTTTAATCTTTGAGATTTTTTGTAGTGAAGTATGCTGATGTTAAAGTATGATGTAGAAAGATGTAGTCCCTGTGGTGGTGCTCCCCTTGTCCTTCCTGCATTCAGGGGCTACTGTATTACAGACAGACACCACTGCTGCTCTGTCTCCATATGTATGTGTTCTTCTCTGTTCTGGTAGCCAAAATTTAATTAACATTTATTCTTTCTACGCGGTTATCCACTGGCTGAAATAACTCTGTCTTCAGGGTTGCAAGAAGCTGTTAGGGATGCAAGAGGTGTTCCTGTAGAGCTGGTATGTTGTGGGATAATGCCCCCTGCTGCTCTTGAGCATCAGCCTCCTGCTTGAGCTCCTCATCTACTTGGAGACCGAGGGAGGTGCCAAAATAATCCAGTGTGTAAGCGCTGGCCGGGCAGTCGGGTCTTGAGGCTTTCCTGCCTACAACATAGGTGACTGTGAATTTTTTGATGTGGAAAAACAAGCCGCACCTGTTTTTAGGAAACCTGATTCCCAATGTGGCATTTAATCTGTAGATACAAATACAGTTTTGGAACTGTGGTGGGGAACTCAAGTGGATGAAGTGATTGACGTTTTCCCAAGGTGGCATCAGGGTCATGGAAAGTTCCAGAGTGGGTGTTTGTTGCCTGTTCCCTCCCTGCTGCTGCTGCTCCTCCTCTTCTCCCCTCCCCGAAAAAGCCCAGCATAAACAGCCTGCCCGCATGCAGAATCCCAACAAAGCTACCCCAGCGTGCACTGCCAGTGCAGAACTTGACCAGGCTTTAACAGTTTCTGTTCGCAGGGTAGCAAAGAGACTTTTTATCAAAGGAGGTTATAATCAAAATAGCAATTTCCGACTCTGTAACTTTTTTGGAAGTACCGGAGACTGGAGACATGCCCAGTCATTTCAGATGTGTCCTTAATCCATCTTCAGGCCATTTTAGGCATTCGGTAGAAGAAGGATATAAGTAGATGAGTACAGGAAAAGCAAAAGGTAGGAGACATGTAGGTTGGTTTCTTTTTAAAAATGTAGTCATTTTTTGCTGTGTTACTGAAGAGTTACCTACTTGTGTAAGCAAGCAATAATGATCTAGATAGAGGAAGTGCTGAAGGTTAGAGATGGTAAGGAATTTTCTAAAAATGGGATTCAGGTGTTCTAACTTTTTCTCTGAGCACTAATTTAGCTACTTTCTTGTCTCTGTGGGTATAAAAATTGATGTGGTTGACCTCTTGTTAGGCATGAGAATGTATTGGTGTCAATATTGGATTTTTCAGGCCATTTTCTTTTTGTGAAGAAAAACTTTGTTTGGGTCAGGAACTTCTACTTTAAGACGCTATTAGTTTCATCTGAAATGCACAGTACTCTATTTATGTCCTTATTTGATAACTTCTCCTTTATTGCAGATTATGATGCATGATTATCACAGAAGAAATTCATGTCTATAGCTCTTAAGGACTTTATTACATCATCTTCAAGCCTGATAGTTTTGGAATCCATATTGCAGCTGCAAAGACACATCTGCTTTTCAATTTCAACAAACATCTTCCCTGTCAGAAGATACCAAAACTGAAGTGCTGTGTTTTATCACAGTGATACCATTGGATTATTTTAAGATCTCCCAGTGAAAATTTACAGTGATATATTTGCTAGGTAAGTTGATACTGCTAGCCATGTATACAATAGTTAATACTTTTGCTGAAATTCTGTGCCTTTAAAACCTTGCTGTCCTTTTTTTTTTTTTTTTTTTAATAAAACACAGTGTATGAAAGTATATAGAAATGGATAATAATCTTTGTAAATAAGATTCTTCTTTACAGTTTAGAGTCAAATGCTTTCAGTAGCAAGTGCATTTAAAATAAACGGATTAACTCTAGAACTATTTTGTGTGAGGCATGCTGGTTTTATTACTGATTTTTGCTATCCACTTTTTCTATTTGGGTGATTTTCTTGCTTAGTGGGATCTTCAGAATTTTCTTAAATTTCAGATGGAAATATAAATTATTGCTGGTAATGTTAGTAGCATCCCATGTCTTCTTTCCTCTAAAATTTCATGTTAGCAGCTCAAACTTACACATTCAATATGGTTTTTTAGATATTATTGTTAATTACTATTTCAAATTCATTAGGTTACTTCAGGGTCATATTTTAGCATTCTTAATTAGCTTCCTGTTTGTAAAGTGGACTTTTCCTAAAAGTGCTTAGCTAAAAAAAAAAAAGAATCCATTAAATGACTTAACTTTTGAATTTGGAAACTATTTTGTAAAGTTTCCTGAAGCTATTTTTTGAGTCTTGGTCCAATTAACTCCAGGTGGTGTGTTTGTATATGAGTAAGATCTTCAGAGGGGTTGTTTTAGCTTCATGATGGGTCGTTGTTCAGAGCGTATTTCATTCTGGTTTTTTTATGCTAATGTTCTTTCATGACTTCCAGCTAGCCTAAAAAAATCTAATTAAGTCATTACCTGTAAAATTAAACAAAAAATTATTTCTATAGCTATTCTTTTACTTCACTAGTTACTTTAAATTCTCCATTTTATATTTCAATGTAGCTGGTTTTTGGGTCTATGCAAAAGAAAAAAAAGCAGCTGACCAATATGACAAATTTCAAACAGTGAGCAGAAAATAGCAATGAATCTACCAAATCTGATCATTGTAGAGGGAAATAAAGCTGCTTTTGTAATCCAGTGGTTTCCAACTTGCTTCCGTGGAGCTAGCACATGTTCAGCATGTAGTTGTGGAGTTGGTACCTACTGAAGGGATGTAGATAAGTTAAAAGTTGTGGCCTTGGTCTCTGAAAATCATTAATCCAGTCAATCCAAAAGGTTGTTGTCAATATGTACTCATCAGCAGTAGTACTTCTCTACTGAAAAAATCTATGAATTCTTTTTTTCAATTCCCTATGAATGTTTGCAAACAGTGTAGTAGTACTTCTATACAAGAAGGAAAATGTTCTGTCTCTAAATTGTGTACGTTCTGTTTTCAGCCAGACCAACACCAAAATGATTCCTAATGGGTATTTGATGTTTGAAGATGAAAACTTCATTGAGTCATCTGTTGCCAAACTAAATGCCTTACGTAAAAGCGGTCAGTTCTGCGATGTCCGTCTCCAGGTAACTTTTTTCTGTCTGAGTATGACAGTTGAATGTGGTGGGGTTTTTTTGTTACACTGTATAATATTATGTGCTGACCTGTATTGGAGACTGTACTGATTTGAAAAATTGGTGTGAACTGCAACATTCACTTGGATAGCCCTTTATACTATTATAATACAAACATACTTAAAAAAAAAAAAAAAAAAAAACAAAAAAAACAACTTACCAAGGTGTGGGTTTTTTATTTGTGTTTTAAATAAAGGTATGCGGACATGAGATGTTGGCGCACCGAGCCGTGCTAGCTTGCTGCAGTCCCTACCTGTTTGAAATCTTCAATAGTGATAGTGATTCTCATGGAATTTCCCATGTTAAATTTGATGATCTCAATCCAGAAGCTGTTGAAGTTCTGTTGAATTATGCCTATACTGCTCAGTAAGTAGTTTTCACAGAAACTAGAGAGAGTAGAATTCAATTTTTAAAAAAATCAAAATAATGAAGATAAATTTCTTTCTTTAATAGGTTAAAAGCTGATAAAGAACTGGTGAAAGATGTATATTCCGCAGCAAAGAAATTGAAGATGGAGAGAGTT
>JAOXJM010000004.1:7052030-7075012 GCA_026413425.1 Tringa solitaria
GCCCCATCCAGCCTGGCCTTGAACACCTCCAGGGATGGGGCATCCACAGCTTCTCCGGGCAACCTGTTCTTGTGTCTCACCACCCTCACAGGAAAGAATTTCCTCCTAATATCTAATCTAAATCTCCTCTCTTTCAGTTTAAAACCGTTCCCCCTCATCTTATCACTCCCCTTCCTGATCAAGAGTCCCTCCCCATCTCTCCTGGAGCTGCTGAGTAAATCTGAATAACACACTGAGGTAACAATGATTGTGAGGATCAGCTATATTTCATGCGACAACTACCACATACTTGTTTAAATACATCCCTGCTAACAAAAGAGGCGGGTAGGTAATCAACAGTTGCTAATTGTACTACTTCGTGTCTTCATTTTAGAGCTGAAATACTGTAAAATGTTTATGACATGCAGTATTTTGCAGCATAAATACCATTCTGCTAACAATGTTGTTAAAGGAAGAAGCAAAGACAAAATTAAAAACCTGTATGATAGAAGATATAAAAACAGGGAAAGATGCAAAAAGCTGTTCATGAGACCTTTTCCATGAAACAGCTCTCTCTTCCCCTGATCCCCTCACCTTTTAAATGTCTATATTTATTATATTTATATTAAACCTGTTCTGGTCATCGAGTCAGAACAGCTGCAGTAGTGCCACTAGTAGTAACCCCAGTGTATCTTTTTTTTTTTTTTTTTGAGGAATGGTATTGTTACACACATTTATCTCAAGAAGAGTAATTGTGCTTTTCTAATTGTATTTAACAATCTGAAAATGTGATGCAGCTGAACTTCAAATATAACTTATTTGTAAAACCTCCAAACTTTCACAAGACAGTTTCTCTCTTCTTTGTTCTGGGCAGCAGGGAATAGAAGGTAACACCGAAAACACTTCTCCCTTATCAAATACTAAAATCTGTATTACCTCCAAATATTCAAGCTAGAATTTTTTCACTATTTTTCTGCCAGATGCCCCCTTTTCTGCAATCACACCACTAGATTAACTGTAAGTCACTGAAAGGATTTTTTTTCAAAAAATCATGAAAAAATAAATATACTCTAAATTCAGTTTTAGACAGGCTGAAAAGCCTAGGCAAAGTGTGCCTCCCTCGCTCTTTTGAATACTTCAGACTTCCTGTTTCAATACTCTGTAATAGATAGAAAGCTACAATGATTCATAAATACAGCTTCTGACTCTTTGGAAAACCTACTCAGAGCTCTCAAACTAACTCAAATACCTACACACAAGACTAAACCAGAAAATTCCGTGTTACAGTGTCTCTGAATTTCTTGCTCCACGGTGCCACCTGCTGCAAATCTGCAGCAACCTCAGAGCAGGCATTTCCAAATGCAACCGTGCAGGAAAACTACTTCACTCCAAGAATCATCCTGGGCTCATAAATAGTGTGTTTCAGTTTAGTGGCAAAAAAAAAATATTTAAAAGTATGATTCCGTTCAGAGTGTCATGGTAATCGGGTGGAAGAGAAAATAGCCCCTCCATTCCAAATAGAGTCAAATCAGAGAATCCTGTTTATCCTTGATCCAAATACTCTAGTGGCTCTAATCGAGTAAGTACATCTTTTGCAAAATAGATTTCTCTGATATAATGTTAGACCTTTCTATTTTAACACCACTCTCCCATAACAGGAAATAGGGGAGATAAATATGTTTTGCTAAAAGAGATAAAAAATGTCTTCTATTATAGCCACAAGAATTTTTAATGAAACACCTCTGTAGCACAGAAATAACAACACTGAAGCACCATATTCCCATTAAATCTCATCCACTACCTATATAAACTAATACCACAGATTTTCCTTAGGACTGGAATGGAAAAAAACAACTTTACCAGTAACCTGCTTTATTAAAACAATTTCTTTAGAGAAAAAACTGACACTGCTAAAATTTAATCTCAATTGGGAGTACTAATCCAAACAATCAGCAATGAAAATGGATCACTTACCACCAAGCTATTCCAGCTCACAACTCTACACCTATTTTTCAGTTTCTACTTTCATAATATTTAGACCATTTATCTTTGAAAGAGAACAATTCTTTGAATGGATTTGTTCCACTATTATTGTGCTGAACAGAAAAAACATCAAATCTATAACTTAGGCTACAATGCTACTGATGCAGGGATGCTAACATAAACACACTACTTCACATGAGTGTACCTTGAAGCTTGTTTGGGACTTACAGAATACGTATTTTACCAAAACACTGCAATTAAAGAAATATTCTTCTGACCATAATGGAGAAAAAAAAAAAAAAAAGCAACAAAAACTTATTTGGAAGTGGTGACAAGTGAAGCAAATGTTTGCATGTTTCTATCATAATTTTAATCAAAGGGGAAAAAAAAACATTCCAGCAGTGACAAATGAAAACTAGCTCAAGTCCCACGTGACAGAGGTCCAGATCTCTGCTCCAGACTTTGGAAGTGCCTGAACAGGTCAGACCTCACACTTCACAACTGGGATAACCATATGTCCATGCTTGGCAGGACTGTTGTGCAAGTACAGCATAAGGACTGTGATCCTTCAGAACAGGTTTTATGAACACCGCTAAGTACTGATAATGCAAGTTTAAAAGCTCACTATGATGGCAGAATGATAGAAAAAACACTTACTGAAAAAGATTATACGCTTATTAAATTATGTCTATCAATGCTGTAAGTCTACAGAAGAAATGTCATATAGCTCAACATTTACTTAAAGGCAGGTTGTTAATGTACAGGGCAAACCCTATTGTTTGGATGCATCTATTTCACACTTTTCTAACCTTTCTGCATCATTACTCAGCAAAAAAGGTGTGCCAAGTGATGTTGCTGTTTCCAAGTCAAATAGCTCCAGCCACTCAGATTCACAGGCTGTAACACTTCAGGATGCTCACAGCAGTTACTGGAACTTTAACCACAACTACAAAACAGCTCCTACAAATAACACTCTCTAAAGTCAACGGAAAGGGAGGAACTCCACATAAAAGTGGCAATGTAAAGCGTTCTTCTCTAGCTGGTCACGCCGATGAATAAACTTCACTCCTATAAAAAAAGGACTAAGCTGAGACTACACAGGAGATACCTTATGCTTTCCAAAGCTTCATTTTTATTATTCTGTACTCTTTAAAAAAAAAAAAAAGGAGAAAGAAGACACAGGGAATATTTTCCTTCCTAAACTGGGAGTCCAGCTGACTGATTGGCATTGTTATTGCTGCAATATAGGTTTGGACTCATGAAGAATACTCTAGAATTTGTAACAGTGAAGTCCCAAAACTTTACATCCTTCTCTATATAGGAAATTTGCCCCAATTCCAGTGGGTCTCACATTTGAAAAACAGATGTTCTGAATTATTCAAACTTCTTGCCATCAGACCTAATGTATTAGTTAATCATACTGTAGCTCCACTTACACTCTGAGCAGAGACTGGCTCATCATCAAATACTGAGAAACAAGTCCCAAGTCAGAAAAGAGAAAATTCACTACAAGAGATCTGAAAGTCTGGAAGTTTCTTATTCTTCTGCTACATGAAATGGTTCTAGGTAGCCTTGATACCAAGATTTTTACTGAAAATCATGTAACTAAGCACAAATAATAAATTGTAGTTTGGCTTCAAAAGATTTCAATGACTTTTATGACTTTAAGTGACTGTTACCATCACTAGTTTTATGACTAGCTTAAATGCTTACCTACTAATTCCTTCACGGATACCATTCACAGCTGCCAGCAGTTTCTGCAGACCTAAAAAAGCTTCTTCAAAGGAAGACTTTGCAGCCACAGTTACTGTGTTGGGGTCCAACTTTTGGAAAATTTCAATACTAATATTATAAAAAAAGAAAGAAAAGACATAAATAAACATCCTCAAAATTCAGAGAAACCCAGTATCTATTGTATGTATTGTATTTTGAGTACTAAAAAATCCAACCAAGGTCAAATGTAAATCTATATTAAAACTATGCTATCCAAAATACTCTTAGAATAAATAATAAAAAGACCAGGCCCTACAATTGTACTTCCTTATTTAAAATTTTCCTTGACCACTGTACTCTATAACAGTATTTTACTTTTGACTTAAATTTATCATTAAACTTCACTTGAGAATAAAACAGTCTCTTCATGCACAACTTGAGTGCTTAAGCCTCTCTTAGAAGAGAACTGTTAAGTTGAAGAAGCAAAGTGCTTTCCATCAATTTTCCAAGCAGCTTAATTCTCCAGATTTACTGGAATGGGCTTGACACCTTCCCTGCAATGGTTGCATTGGGATGAGGAGCTGCACTACCCTCATGGAGAATTAGCCCCACAGGTGTGAGGTAAGTAGCATTTTCTTGACATGAGCAAGAAGAGTTTGAAGTGATCTTTGATCCTAAAATTTTATCCTCTTTTCACAGCATGATTTTTAACAGGTGGCAACAGCCAACAGTTCAGTTGCATTTTCATTATAAAGTGGTACACTAGAAAGAGTTTTTCCTCGATGCCTACATAAAACCTTTGAATTCACAATTACTATCCCAGTAAGAGAACTGTTAAGTAAGAGACTGTCCTCTGGCACAGATCCTCAGCAGACCTGAACACCACGCCAATCCATCTCTAACCAGCTTCATCTAGATGGAGGGTGGTTTAATTTTATGCCATTTTGAGTTTAGATGAGAAAGGAAATTCATCACTAGATTCAAGATTGGGATTTTATAGAGTGAAGGATTTTGCTTAGTATGAAAACTTACTATATTTCAAATTGATTAAAGTGTTGGGTTTTTTTTTTTTTTAAAAGTAAACAATTTTGCATAGGCTAGTATTCCTCCACAGGTTTTGGAAAAAAATAACCATGAGAAAACAGAGCTTGAATGCCATTTTTTTATGGCTAAAGGTGAGATTTCCATGGATGTCTCATGTTTGTAGCTTTTACAGTGTTTTAAACACCATTCTCTAAAGCAACTTATTTCAGCCACTGTACAGAAAAAGAGCAGCAGACTAGGCAAATCCCTGACTGCATCCACACAACAATTTGTACGCTCCTGACTTCTTTGTGTGACAAGTTGTGTGGGCTGGGTTGTTTTTTTTGTCAAATTTGATTAATTAGTAATTACTTCTCTAAAACAGGGGGGAAAAAAGCTATTTCTAGAGTGTGTTTGTTTAAAAATTAGAAGCTCTGAATTTCCTTAGCATACCATACCTGTACAAGTTCATCGTATTCCATACACCTTCAAGGACTGACCAGATTTCCTGGTGCTTGTTTTCTTTAGCTACATGAAAGCCTGGATGTAACTTTTTTTCTTCAGAGTTTTGAAGATTTGGTGTCATTGCTTCCATTTTTTCACACACAGCATTTTCTGAAAGAACCATGATGTCTTCTGATAAATCCTGCTCACTGTCTGACCTCACCTTATAAAACAGTTTAGCAAACAAATGATGAGTGTATTTGGTTCCTAACTTAAGAAAACTTGAACACTTCTACTTTTTTTTTAAAAGCAATGTTCAAAAAAAGCAAGTCAGATCTCTTCTACTCATAACCATCTTTATTATAGTTTCTGGAACTAAAGCTTCTCTCAATCTTTCACCAAGTCTTTCTTGCATATGTATAAATTGGTATTTCTGCAGATAGGAAACAGAAGCAAAGGGAAATCCCAAAAGCTTCCCAGGCACGGTAAGCTGGTATAAACAAGAACTGCTTCTTACTCTTGCTCCCTATCCCACAACTGATGGCACGTTTTCCTCTGCAAAAGCACAAGGTATTCACCTACTCATTTGGCAAACCAGTTCCAAAAATTTGTCCAGGTTAAACTGAAACTGATCTGGCACAACCTAGTCTATGTAAGGGCAGTTCTTCGTGAAGTCAAGAAGGACAAGGAAAGCAGGACACGAGTTTTCAGAGAGAAAGCCTGCTTCTTACAGCAGCATGGCTCACAGAACCTAGGCTGAGTGGCTGACTGCAATGCACACAGAAGCTACAGCACAGTAGACAATCAAGACTCCTCAGATAATCCTTCCTCTCCTTAACTGCTGCCTTCTTCCTTTCTACTTCAGCTTTCTCCGAAGCTGAAGTATTCCTTCCCATATATAGAAATATTTCAAGTCTCCATGCTCATTTTTCCATTCTTCATGCCATTACATATGGAACTAACAGCAACCACAAACCAAGACACTGAAATTTCTTCCGCAGCAACTCAGAGATGAGCTGGAAGTAAAGACATCCTCCTCAGAATACAAAAGGTGTCAGGAAATCACAAAGCACATGATACAAATAAGTGCTTTCTTCATGTGCAGCACCAAAGCTACTGAGACAATGAAAGTTAAAATAGCACACCTAGGAACAGTAATATTGGAACAATTCTGATTTTAATCTTAATCTTTAAGGCCCTTTTCCATCAACTACAAACAGAAGAGAGAACTAAGACAGTTTTCCTGAAAGCAGCTAAAAAATATTTTTCAGTAACCCTCCCAATACCAACACATTTATATTAGGATGAAAAAAAAGTCTATCAAGCATACGCATAAAGGCAGATATTTGCTACCTGCAAATAAAAAGTTAAATTTGGGGTCGATTAATTTTGAAAAGACCAGCAACAACATTTTGTGTGATAATTTTTTGAATTTAAGGAAATAATTTAGAAATCTAAGCCAGGTTTGCAATACGAACACAGAGTAACATCAAGATGATGTCTGGTGGACGACTACTAAACCTGCCCTTACCTCTGCAAGGGTTTGGCACAGCTTGTTCACTTCAGCGTACGCCTGGGGGAGCACACCGTTATAGTCTGACCTGGAACTGAAAGCATGCAGTAATTTTTTGGATTCCTGGAGCAAGATACCCGCTGTTGAGGAGTCAACTGTTTTACCTGATGGTTAGACAGTAATATGGGAAACAGAAAAAAAAAAAAAAAAGAAAAAAAGTATTAGATGTCAGGAGTTATTAATCTTAGGAGCCAAATGTAATACTCCAGTATCTGGATTAACTGAAGCACATAAAAAGCCTTGAAAATGGTTCCAAAGCATTAGATAAAATAGTCTCAAGAGAAACACGTGCAAGGTTAAGATTTTTTGCTTTGTAATCAATGTCTTCCAAATTTATCCCAGGATCTGGCAAGAGGATCAACTGGCATATCTAAAATAACTCTGCAGAACAGCAATATCCCAAAAGCAGTATATCTGTTAAACTCTTAAAGACATCTTTAAATAAATGAAAGTATTTTGGGGGTTTCTTTGCTTGGCTTTTTTTTTGAAAACAAATCTCTCTGCCCTCACTTACCACATTAAGTAGTCTTTACTCCTCCACAATTTATTTGGCAAATGCAGATCATTTGGCCACACATAACATGGTGGCAAGGGAGGGAGAAAGGTTATTTCCTTTTAAAAACAGCTCAGAGACTTCAGTGTCCATTGATATATATATTCATTGAAATGTTTTTCCCCTATTTTTTGCAGGTACATAGAGATGTGTGAAATAAATTCTTACATGCCTGAGACTGTCCGTACATTTCCTTTTGCTGCCTTTGTATAAAAAGCAGAATAAAAGCCAGCAGAATATTGAATTATAAAAAAAGAAAAAAAAACCCAAACCAAGGATTCAGAAATAGTCTAAATATCACCTGCAAAAATCATGAAAACTATCTGGAACCAGAGCCTGGACAGGCTTGATCTTGGCACAAGCTTTCTTTCTTTTTTTTTTTCTTTTCTTTTTTTTTTTTTTTTAATGAAACTCATAGCTAATCAATTTCAGTTCAATTCTGGCTTTAAGGTTACAAAAACAGTGCTGGGATTTTGTCACCCATCCAGTGAATAAATTATAGAACAATATACAAGTAAAGACTGTCCAAGGTATGGCTCCATTTGGATAATCTTAAATTAAAAAAAAAGCAGAAAAGGATGGAACACATTACTGTTTAACCATACCAAGTATGTGCCTTTTCAAAGTACCTACTTCTGTAACTATTAAAACCAGAACAGTGAGGTTTTTTACAAGTTTACAATTAACACTGTCAGAGATTCTTACCTGTACAAAGTTGTTTATAGAGACATTCAATGGTTGAAAGCAAACTCCTTGGCACAACATAACCAAAAACAGCCATCCAGTGTTTTTTATAACACTTGAGCAAGTTTGCTAATGTCCATGGTGGCTTCAGATACAGTATCTGAAAGATAGTATGTTATAAATACGAAGGCTGGTTTTCATATAGACATATTCCTATACATTTCACAACTGCTCTAATCTTCAATAATGTTATGACTTGCACTTGCTGAAGTAGAATGTCAATGACTCCTCAGAAATAAGGCTATATTCAGATTTAACAAGTTTATCTATTAAAAAAGATCTGATTTGGCAGCATCACAGGTTAAACAGTGAAGCTCGTGTATAAGCATTCAACGTACAATCATTTGCGGAATTTTTGGTTCCCCTTTCCTCAAATGCTCCAAATACTCAAGTTATCTCTTAAAATTATTTAAAATGTTACTTGTTTGCAGAAGTCAAAACAACCATAAATATGCCTTTGATTTTCTAGTATTGTTAGAAATAAAAAAACCCAACACTTTCCCCAGCTGTGACTATATATACATGAAGTAATATATGCATATTGCAATAAAATTGAGATTTATTACTGCTAAATGAAACCAGAGTTTGAAAAGATATTTACAGAAATCAACTCAGTTAATCAGAAGTGCCTAAAAGCTTAACAGCTAATCAAAGCCCTATCTTGTGCAAAACCAATCATCAGATGTTGGGCTTTTTTTTGAAACCCACAGAGGCTTATCTGCAATAAATTTAAACTTCTAACTAACCCCTACCAGCTATAAAATGGAATCTAAACCAAAGCATAGATGATTTGAAAATGCCTTGTACACAAGTATTTATTTTCTGTTAGCAATACTTTTGAAAGACTGTCTGGAGGTTCTCGTTAACACCCTCGTAATTCTGTGTTGCAACAGATTTAGCTGTGCACAATTTTATCCACATGGTATCTAAAAATATCTGTTCTGATGGGGAAGAAGTGCCTCCAACAACAGTGCTGTGGTATTATATAAAATATGATGGAACAATTTCTTGAAGGGCATATTTATAATGCAGTGATTTAACCATACTACAAAAGCCAAAATAGAAATTTAATTTAAATAATAAAAAGAGTTCTGAAAATTCACACTGAACAGCCAGCATCTCTGTTACCGTATTATTAAAAGACCACTACGTTTGGCTTACTACAGATACTGATATTAAACTACCAAGGTCATTTAAACCTCTTAATACATGAAATATCAAGTAAGATGACATAAGAAACCACCTCCATCCATAGGTTTCCGAAAGCAATTTTCATTTCAGTCTCCAAAATACAAGATAAAGCTTCTCCTAAGTTCTTTTCAAGCTCTGGAAGTATATTTGGGAATCGTGCAGTAAGACTAGCATCACCTCCTTCAGTTTTCTCGAATTCAGTATCTGTCAAACCAATGATAATAAGAAGTACTTATTGCAACTGTTTCTATATCTAATTTATGTTGATAGTACACAATTAACTTGTCCCCATAAATAAAGACAGACTGTACTTTATGTTATAAAGCAGATGGGCTACATCTAATTAGGTTTCACGTATTTCTAGTTATACCCACTTGTATCATGGGTACTTTTAATTATGAGCTACTAACCAAGAAGATTAATTTCCCCAGAGCATTATTCATTTGTGTTCTCATTCCACATTTCTTTTTTCCTTAAATAACTTAGATTATATGCAGCCAGTGGGGTTATCAGCAAGTATAAGAACACTTTTAATACTGTAACCTGTACTTGTATCTTTGGAAGGATGAACAGGCAACCCAAGAATCAAGTTCTGCTGTTTGGGATGCAGGTAAAGGTATTAGCATAAAATGTAAGGAGGGATCTTAGCATACTGAATTTTGCAACCACTAAGAACAGGACCCAAACTGGCCCAATTGGAAAAACTTCTTTTCCAGAGTTCAGGACACCTTTTAAATGACTACAAACATGGGAAATTCAAGCTGTGTTTTTTCTATAAAACAAAAATATGTCGTATTTGAATTTCCTAGAACTCTAAGAGACAGATGCTTTAATAAAGGTCTCAAACTTTTAGAAAACCATTTAGCTTTCAAATTAAAAAATCTGCCCCAAACAAAAAGCATTCCTAAGGATTCAAAGTATATTTAAACCAAAGTTATAGTAGAAACTATTCTCCCTCTCCTACATTGACTATTAGGTGTCTCAAAAAATAGCCTATTAAATACACATTAAACAAACTTACCGCATTTTGACTGTTGCAGCTCAACACAGTTCTGGTGCCTGTTTACATTCAGATTCTGTAGAGCGGTAACCAAATCAGCTTTGCAGAACGCCTTGACCTCACTCACAATGGCTTTATTGCATAAATTTTTATCATCCCTAAAAGAACAGAATTAATTGTCCACATAAAAGTGACATTACTACATAGTAAGTAATAAAAGCAACAGAGTGAAAAAATTGCCTTTACTAAGCTTATTTTATAAGCTTCATTATATATGTAGTTTTCTTTCTCAAGCAATTAGAAGCAGTTCAAAAAATTAAACTAGAAAATTAACTAAATTAAATGAAGCATCTATTCTGAAAAAAAAATAGAAACATTTCAAGCTCTTCAAGAAAATACAGCCATACAGCAATGAGGCCTAGCTTCTATAATCTTAGAATGCAAACAAAGCAATAATTCTAAGACAGTAAAACCTTATTCGATTGCTACAACCAATTCTCATTTTTGACACCCTTTTTTACTGTTCTGCTGGCCAAATTATTGTCCCAGATGCCGCCCTGAGGTATACACTGCTCCAGCAGAACTACTGTAAAGATACAGTACGAAGCTGGATCCTAGTACTTCTCAAAAATTCCCATTGCTCATGTTGATAAAGGTTGAAGGGATTTTCAGATGAAAAGCACTTCTGAAGTCACCTCTTGCTCTTTACTCAGAGAAATCTAAAATCATTATCAATAGCCCTACCGCTACTGTGATTGAAATAGTGTTTTCAGCATTAACCCAATCCACACACGTCACCTTAACCAAACCAACCAATGCCTAGTGTCTTAACCCCACTTAGTGAAACTATGCAGGAAATAGTTATAGCCAAGACCAAAGCAAGGTGTTTCCAGTACATGGCAAGGAATACTTTAAAAACTAGCTTCATGTGACTTGTATGAAACTGAGAATCAATACTCAGAAGTCTGCTGTTATCCTCACAGAACAAGAACAGAGGCAAACCTATCTCCATCTTCCCTCTTTCTAAGATTACGGCTTAATACTTATTATCCTTCACAAACTAGAGGCAAATTTATCTCCATCTTCTCTCTTTCTAAGATTAACCCCAATAATGTTTATCACCATTCCCAACCAGGTGACAGAAATAATGCACGTAACTGGATCTCAATCATAAATATTGTACTTTTTTTTCTGTTTTGTGTCTCCACAAATATTTTTTAAGATAAAATTGAATAAAATCTGAGAAAGCTATGCTTTCAATTTTTTTAAAATTTTAAAATCGAATATCAAGCAAACTTAATTCTACTTCAGACCTCAAGCACATGAAGGTGATTAAGTCTACAATCTTTGTGTTTTATTATATCCTTGAACTCTAGCTTTTAAGAGGGTGACTGCTCTTCAAAAGGCTTACTTCAGAAACAGCTCTTCATTTTAAGACATGATTTGGAAATAATGCAAGAGACCTAAAACCACACAGGAACTCACGTGCAGAGTATGACAACAGCTTGAGGAAAGAGGTTCTGATACTGCAGACAACATTGTAAAACACGATCGTCATTGTTCTCATCACTCAGGCCATCTGCAAATTTAGTTAAGACAGTGCTGACACATTCAGAAGTAACTCAACATTAGAAATACTTCAGTGTAGTCATGGTACTGTTTTTAAATTTAATACTCCCCAAACACAAAGCTGAGGTCTGAATTCTTAGGTACTACTCTGCTCAAAAATGCTAAGGTTTTGCCAGAAAACGTCAAGTGAGCCCCACATAAATTTGAGTATGTTAGATTTTGTGTTGACCAAGTCAAAAGCAAAAGCATACAACATATCCTTAGCTCATAGATAAAAGTAAGTAGATGAATTTTTGTTAAGTAATCCCCTACTTACCAACAGTTGAAGCTAAAAGTGAGAAACAGCTGATAAAACAATAGCTAACAAAGCACTAATCTGAATATGGTATTTGCATACTACAGCCTTGGATATGCTCTGAAGGCTGCTGTAGGTTATTAGCCAACTTTAATTAGCAAACTGCAGACTGAAGACTGGATTAAACTCAAAATTTAGTACTAGGGATCGCACTAAGTGAACTGCAAGGACTAAGTACTCAAAACAAATTGATTTCACATATATTACATATTTTTTGAGAAGCAAGCTGCATGGATTGCCCCCACAATTTTGCATCTTGGTTTTTGAGACACATGTAGATGAACTGGACTGCGGGGATGGCTTTGTCCCGAACATGCTGCAACATTTTCCCCTTCTTCAAGTTGTCCAACTCTTGCAGAACAACCCAAGGAATTATTAATGCAAGTCTGTTAACGCCTGCAAGGCAAAAAAAAAAATCATAACCAAAAACCAAAGACACTTTGAAGTGCCACACAAACTATTACAGATAACTTTTAATTTAAACATCATATTTATATAAATTCACACTTATCTTTTTTGCCAGTAGTTTTCATATTCCATGCTCAAGAATATCTGGCATTAAAAATGAACAACTGAAAAAGGTCAATTTCCTTCTTTCTAATCTAACCTCAAACTGACACTACATTGGTCACATGTAAAAATAACAATAGTAGGCAAACAAAAGGAAGATACAATTTTTATCAACAATATACTTTGATAATAGCATATACCAGTATTATAAAATGTATCTGCAGCATTATCTTCTTGTCACACAATCACTGTAAGATGTTAAAGCAAGGTGACAGCAGGTGAAATAACAGACTGGAAAGATCTGAATAAACACAACAACTACTGTGCCAAAACAAACATAAAATAAAATGAGCAATGGTTAGTACTAATTGCCAACCAGCATTTCTAAGCTAGGAACAGAAAGTATGGATATTGGACCATGGTTTTATTTGTATGCAAGTATGGTCTGAATCTTAAAACTACTATATATGAGATACATGGTAAATCAGAAATTTAATGGCTGTTCTGTTACTGTTCTGTTGGTCCACCCACAATGAATACTTCAACTGTTTTTCTTATTCACATCGTAAGAATACAATTTTGAAAAAGTATATTCATATCCATCTGTTTTGTAATAAATAGGTCAGGAATCAGCAAACTTGTTAACGTTAACAGGTCTGGCGCAGGACGACAAATTGAGAGCTGCAATATTCTAAAAAGCCTCCCAGTGTACACAATGCAACATCATTCCTAATATGGGAAAGAGAAATACAGTCACACACACTCCTGAAAATTACTCAGGCCCTTATTAAATTTATTTTCCAGGTGGCTGGAGTAAGTGTATTCATTAGCTGAAAGCATCAAAGCAGCCTAAGTATTCTGATAGATTCCAAATATGTCTACCAACAGCTGACACGTACAATCCTAACCAATCCTAACAATGCTAATGTTAAATCACTAAAAGCTTCACAACATATTAAAGCCAAACATTAAAGCCAGGGTCTGTAATCCAAATTCCTGAGAAATTGCTTGCACATCTCATGAATTCTTTGCCAAGGCAGAAATAAAGCACTGACTGACTTGTTTATCAGATTACAAGTGTTTACAGATGTCTAAGAAAAAAAATTCCTAAAAAGAGAGTAGAAAACATCATTACCACTAGTAATGGATTAAATGCTTAAAATTATGTTCTTACAATAGGTAAGACTTATTTACCTCTAAGAATTCCTGAGAACGTCGACCATGACTCCCTGTAGGTAAGTAGGTATAAGCAGAGTAGGTTCTACTTTCACAGCTGAACTTTCCTTAAGAGGCAGCAGAATTGGGTTTAGAACCAGCCTCTAAAGGGTGAGCCTTCGGCCTCTATACAAAACCTGCTGCCTTTTTAAGGAGCCCAGGTCTGTTTTTCCCTTACGTAGCCTGAAGTTTCTACAACATCTGTTTTCTTAAAATGTCTTATTGATCATCATGTATTCACATACCTGGTATATCCTCAGATTTCAGGGATCTGACAAACTCAAGGTGACTAATCATTATATTTGTGTCTATCACCACTAATATGTTCAGACCGGAAGTAAAAGCCTCTGGGGAGAAAAAAGAGAAAACAAACAAATGGAAAGTCATGAAAAAAAATCAGTTGTGTACTCTCTACTCAGACCATTAACCAGCTGTAAGAACTAGTTCAAGTAGACATGAAAGAACATCAAATCATGACATACCAGCAGAAATATTTAAGTCCTGTTCCGGAAGATCTATTTCCATACTTGTAAGTTCTCCACAAGTCTGTACTACCGACAACGCCATCCGCTTCTGAACACGAGCAACATGCAAATCTTCAACTATCTGCATCTACATATGCATGTGTGATATCAATTGTAAATAATCACTTATTAATTACTCACAAAAAAGACACTTTCACATTAATGCTGCTGTGTTAAAACTGACTAAAAATGAAGCATGAACCATTTTAAGTTGGTACAGCACATCTAAAGCAATGAGAACACCCTGCAGTTCCTCCACTATAAGAAGTCCACAAAAGACATCCAAAACACAGCCTAGAAGGAAGATTTGTTTATGACCTTTCTACCTGGTACCTGAAAAACTTCGTCCCATGTATTCTTACATAGACTGCAAGTTTCCTGACAGGTGTTTCTTTAAAAACTATGTATCTTCTCCAACTTGAAAGTTAGAGGATGGAAAATGAGATAGCTGAAGTACGTAAGCAACTATGAAGGCCCCCTATGTTGCAAAGAATAACAGAAAGGCAACCTTCCTATCTCAGAAAGTTCCTGACTGATTAGCAGGTCCTTTTAGCAAGTTTGTTTAGTATTTGAAAAAAAGGGTCCACATTTTTTGAAGTGTAGATCGTTAGCAAACAATGCAAAATACCAGGAAAGGTCATAGAACGGTCCAGCTATACAACCTCAATGCCATGAATTTTTAATACAATTTAGATGTATTAAATTAAAGCATTACTAACCTCTTGGTCTGTTTCTGGATTCTGACTCTCTTGAAGGGGTGGAATGACTTCAAAGCTCTGCAGGAAGAATTAAAAACAACCCATACCAACCACATCAAATATCAAGGAAGACTAAGGAACAAGTATTCCCCATGTCAACAGTTTCAGAATATTGCTCTTTAGTGCTAAGCAAGTACATCACTAACCTTTTGGACAGACTTTGTGTCCTCACCATCTTGGTAGGACTCAGACATGCACGGGACCTCAAAATTCTAGAAACAAGCAGGACCATGTATCAGTTTTAGAGTGCTTTTTAGAGAACACAGGATATTCCCAACTGAATTGAATATGTAACATAAGCCACATTTTCAATATCCATGATGAAGTATCTACAGTATCATTTCAAAGCAGCTTAGAAGGATGGCTTTATTTTAAAATAAATATAGTAGTTTACACAGTAAGCCTATTTTTCCAATCTCTTGTGGGTTTGTGACTATGTTTTTCTTGCTCTGGGCTTCCCAGTACAAGACAAACATGAATTTAACAGAGTGAGTTGAGAAAAGGGCCACTAAGATGATGAAAGGATGGGAACATTGTCGTACAAGAGGCTGAAAGAGCTGAGACTGTTTGGCCTGGAGAAAAGAAGGGGAAATCTTATCTATGTTTATAGATATCTGATGGGAGAGTATAAAGAAGATGGAATCAGACTCTCAGTGATGCCTGGCGACAGGACAAGAGGCAATAGGCACAAACTGAAACACAGCAAATTCCATCTGAACATAAAAAACTCCACTTTTTTACAGTGAAGGTGCTTGAACAGGTTGCCATGGGAGGTTGTGGAATCTCCATCCTTGGAGATATTCAAAACCAGACTGGACAATTCTGGGCAACCTGCTCCAGCTGACCCTGCTTGAGCAAACGGGTTGGACTAGACAATCTCCAGAGGTGCCTTCCAACCTCAATGATTCTGTATGTAATTACCATCTTTGCGTACACACAAAATGATTGTGCTATCATAACATGAACTCAAATCATGTTGCTAGGCTCATTAACAAGAAAAACAAAAAGTAAGCGTGCTCAATATAAAGCTGAGGTGCAGGCAAAAACACAAGCTAGGATTTAGGAAGAAACTGATCACAGCCAAACGTGGAGTTCTGCAGGAAATTTAGTCCTAGATCTACACCACATGGTCTCCTGGCATCATTTTGCCAGCAATGAGCACCTCTTTGGTGGGCAAGTTTTCATTGGTTCAATTTATTAATTCAAAAAATGATACAACCGTGTCAGCTCAAGAAAAATAATCTATTGACTTATACCTAAATTAAAGTATTCCAGACCCTCAATAGCAAAGTAAAGCTATGAAAGCATATGTACAGACACAGCCCTAATACCCAAGACTTTTATTCTTCTGTTAAACCATTTAACAGAGCATAGAAACATGTTAACATGGTTTACATTGGGACCAGAAAAATTCATCTAGTTAACTATGAAATCCTGTTTGACATCTGTAAGAAGACAATCTGCTTACAGAAAAACTGCTGGGCATCCAGAAACTAGTCTGAAATATCTACCTGCATAATACAAAGAATTGGGTTCTCATTACCTGCTTAAAACATAATGGTGTGGCTTCAAAGGCCCTTTCTTCAGTCCTTGAATTAGTAGTAGCTTTATCAGAATCTGCTTCCCGTTTCTCCCATTTACGAGAGTCCCATTGCTGTGGCGTTTCAGTTGAACAGTGTGATGGTGTGTGTTTATTCATGTGCCGTTTTCTCTTAGAAAACTCTTTATATTCTTCTTCATAATCTTCTTCCCAAGTCCTAGACAATGTATTTGGCTTCTTAGTGAAAGGCCTATCATCACGCACAGTCCCTGTAGAGGTGTCAGATGGCTTTTTTGGAATTCTGACATCTTCACTCTGGTTTTTTGATCCATCTGCCTTTTTACGTGGTACACGTGAGTCGTACTCCGATGACTTAAGTTTTTCCAACATAGTTTGTTCCACTTTTAACTTTAGTTTGCGGAGTTCAGCTTTCTCTGTCTTTTTCTTTAGTGCCTTGTCCCTCTGAACTGCAAAGCTATGCCAGACTCTTTTCCCTTCTGTTCCATCAAAATTACTTTTGTGATAACTTTTCCTGCTAGTAGCCACTACATCGGGAGTACGTGTACTTTTTCCATGTTTAACTTCTTTGGCTTTAAATTGGATAACTATTTTCTTTTGCTTTTCAGTTTGGATTAAAGAATTGGCTGTGGTTTTGCTTCTATTTGGGGATTTTTCTTGGGATCTTCCATTAGCGCCATGAGAAATATTAGAACTTTGGTCTTGCTTCTTCTCTTGCCCATCTTTCTCTATTTTGAATCTATAGAAACATTGCAAAAAAAAAGAAAAAATGTAATCTAGCTCAGTTAATGTAAAAGAAGAAGAAAAATAAACCAACCTGGCATGAACTTGCAGCAACATCTGTCCTTTAAAATAGTTTGACACAGCATTTTTAGTATTTACATTTTTACTAGCTGTACAGCTACTTTAGCTTACAAAACTGCGAAAAAGCTTTTTCTGCATTCACTGTCTATTGGTTGCCCTGGAAAGTCTACATTCATCTTATCACACGGGTAAGTTTTAACATCAGTTTAATAATTTGAGGTGTGTTACCCTAAAATTCGAGTGTGCAGCAATTCAGCTTGGTTGCACAGTGCCAAACACCACACAGCTTTCAAACAGTGCAGGATAACAGACTGGAGAACTTGGAAAAGGAAGGATTGATGGGAATATAGCAGCATTCTACAGAAAGCATGAATGATATAAAAAATGAGTAAGAACCTTTCTTACAAGAGCAGAAAAAATAATAAAATTATCATACACTAGGTTTAAAATATCTAAAGGAAGTTTCTACCCTACTCTATAATAGCGTTGTCAAAAATGTTGGGGAGGTAAAGGCCATTTGACAAACTAATATAGGACAGGTAACTTAAATGCACTGATTCGCATCCAGCTTCTGACTTGGGAGATCCCTAACTGCTTCTTAAATGCTAGAAAAGTGTCCAACAGGAAAAAATAATTTTGTACTTGTCTTGTTTCACATATTCCTTCCTATGCAAGCACTTCTGGCCACTGTCAGGTATGGGGTACTGGACAGTTTAGGCATGAACATAGTTACTGGTTTATTGTTACACCATACTATACTAACAAGCAGTGCTTAACAGCATGTATACATGCAGAGAAACTGCAAAAAGAATTTGCCGTGACTAAGAAACAACCCAAAGCTTTTCCATCTCAGGATTCATGAGAACGTTCTCACTTTATACGAAGTAGTTTTCAAACACTGTTTACATTTGCTACACTCAAGGTGAAGGATTGCATTCTTTGCCTTAGAGTCAATTACTTCAACCGTCAAGAGAAACCAATGATTTCAGGACTACAGGAATCTATTAAAGGTTCTAAGTTCACTGCAGAACTATCCTCCAGACTTCACATGAGCCTTTTTATCCTAACAAAATGTGTAATGTGCAACTGAGACCAACAAGGAAGTGCTGAAGACAAAATAATTTATCTTTTTATGACAGCTGTGTTGGAAGGATATAACTCCCACCCTATTTGAAGTATAGTAGCAAACATTTGAGTTAAAAAAAAATAATTCTGAACTTTGTCTTCTCAATATCTCAAACTCCCCAGCTTAGACAGAATCCACTCATTAATGGAATGTCAACACTTCATCAGTTAAATAACATATTTCATTTGGTGAACAAGTTGAACAAAATTCTTAAGTTCAGTATTATAAAAAAAGACTGTAACTGTTTTATTTTTAAGTAGTTCCATCTAATGATAGATCAAGAATTTACCTTTGAAATTCTGTCTCTCTTTTCATAGTATGGTTATAAGATCTTGTGTCTTCAGAGCTCTGAAAAAAGGAAAAATTCCAAGGGCTTAGAGAAGAAACTGCAGTTAAAAAACCCATTTTCATAAGATGGAATAAGCTATTATTCTAGATTCAGTATGATTTTGAAGAAGTTAACCTTGAAAAAGGTAGCCATATACCTTGCTATAATTTAGTATTTATATTTTGTTGTATTTAAGAACACCATAAGGGGAAAAACTGAACATAGCACTCCATCCTAGATTATAAATAAAGCTCAACTAATTAAACACATTTAGGATTCATGTGTTTCGTATACTCTACAAGTATATCAGTAGATGAAACATACATTTCTGTATATTTATATGGGAGAGCACATTTCTATGGGGAGTGTTTCGTGCAGAAGAGATGTATTACTAATTCTCATCAGATTTACTAATGAGGTGGGACAGTGTGAACTGCAGTTAGGCGGGCCTGGTTAAGCGTAAAGATAGTCCCCAAAGAAAGAACTTGAACAGTCACTGTTTAGAAAGCAGTTCTATATTGGCGCATCTGTATTGCAAGTTGCATCACATTCATGTTGCGGAATAACTGGAAGGCAACTTTGACCAGGTCAGAACAGAAAGCAGTTTATTATGTGTTTATTACGTGTATCCAGCTGCAGGATAGAACAGAGAGCAGCAAAACGACAGACTCCACTTATATGAACTCTGCCCAACAAACTAGTTAATTTTTATATACCTTTGGGTTATACGATTCGGTTTTCCCAAAACTACAGCAGGGTGCAGGTAAGTTACAACAGAGAACAGTAACATATGGATTACTTCAGATAAGGAAGCTCCAGACAGTAGATCCTTTTACAAATAATTCACTCCTTCAATAGTTGGGTCATGCTGACTAAGTGAGGCCATTAGGTCTCTGCTGCTGAGATTTTCTTAACTAGAGAGGTTGACAAAACCCTATGAGGGCCTAGCTATTTTACTTCCACATTAAAAAGCACTTTATTAAAAAATAAAAGGGCTACAGAAACCAACAGTGTCATAATAAATTAAGGAAATTTTGGAAACTTCTGCCTCTGGTTGGTTCTGGAGGTGTAACAGCAGCAAACCCAATGAAATCATAATTTAGAAGGCTGCTGCCACTGAGAAGACCTGTTCTACTCACATGATTACAAGCCAACAGGAATCAAAGTGTTTTACTGGTTTATTAACAACTCAATTAACTGGCAACCAGTGAACTACACACTCAGGACCAATACCACAGGAAAACTATAATAATAGACAATTACAAAATGATACCAGATGAGCTGGTACCAGAAAGTTTTAATCTCACACCCCTACATGATACACTTTGGCACACGCACTCGTGCTGTTGATGGGTACTGCAGCCGTGTGTGCTGCTGTACCACTTCTTATGATCTGTAACGCCCATGCTGGTGAGAAAAGCCACCCACGAGGCGACATACACACACACGCAAAGTGTGGGACCCTAGGGGATGCCCCTCCTGTACTGTCACTCCAGCAGCTGGAATGCAGGCTACTAACAGTGCCAGGCAATGAAGGTGCTCCATCGGGGTAGGTGGAGGTTGTGATGCTGGTGGGACAACTTCTGGTGGTGTTGAGCCCGGTTTGACTGCTGCTCTGTTACCCCTTTCTCTCTTCAAGGCCTATTCCCCTGGAACCATGAGTCTTCATGATGTTTATAGTATTTCTTCTCAACCTAGTTCCTTTTTTTCTCAAAAGCCTCTTGATAATTCTCTGATTTTCATTTGATTTGGTGATCTTAAGCAAACTTCCTTACTGTTACTTTCCTTTTAGTATTATCAGTTTGGAGTAAATGTCCTCTTGGAGCAGACTGGTTTAGGTGTTCTGTTTACAGCCCCATGACTATCATATCATCTGGTGTTACCCAGGCCATGTTACTGACTCCTCCAGACAGCTCTGTGTAAAGCTGTTCTATTTCATACTGTGACAAATGTCCTTTCACTCATACTTAGGGAATTATATGCCAAATCACTAAAAGCCAACAGGCATAAGGTTTTCTGTAATCTGTGGTCATACTTACACCAGACAAAAAACCCAAAACCAAAGCCCCCACAAAATCACCTCTAAATATGACTCTACTTATATGACTTACTATAAGAGCTGAAGATACCTCTTATCCATGGTGTGATCACACCGAAGAAACACTTGCTACTATTCAGAGGTTTCCTTATCTTTTTGCTATCAGTACTTTGGGTTCTCACTGTTGCAAGCGCTGGTCAATGCCTGCATACAGCAGTATTTAATGCTGTCTCAAACAGATTGAAGTCATGCAACAGTTAAAACTCTCTATTCTTCTACAAATCGGTATAGGCATTAGCAATGGCAATAAAGCTACAGTATGGGGTTTTAGGCCAAGTTTTTACCCTTGGTATCAAATAATTTTAAGAAAACACAAAACAAACGCACACACCTTAGGATAAGTGAATGCTAAAAGAGAAACTGAACAGTAATAATAAAGAATTCAGGAGGAAAAAAACCAGTTATTTGGCTTTGAACAACATTCCCTACATGAGCAAAAAGCTTCTAACATATATAATTCCATATAATATTGTACTAACTTATAAACACTTTCAAACATTTTTGAGGCATTTATGATAAGACAGTTAAAAATTCTCTTATTTCATATATACCTTTAAAAATCCAAGGGAAAAAAATTAGCAAACATAAGTGTGGATCTATTAAACAACTGATTTATTGGATATGTATCACACTACTGGCAGGAAATGACTTCACATGGGGGACAAAAATGAAGAAGAATAGGATGGTACATACAAGTGTGACCAGAAGGATTATCACCCCTGTAACACCTGCATTTTACAAGCAATTCAGTGATTTGCAAATATTACGAAGATATTACAAATATGTACCAGAGTAAACTAAGAATTTCAGTTATTGATTTATGTCTCAGTGGTTAAAACGAAATATTTGAGAGCTGTTTGCTAAAATGCTGTGAAGTACTATTTCTGATTAATCAGAAAATTAAGATATAGAATCCAAGATAAAGAATCATGCCAGAAAACAGTAGTGGTTTTGGTAACAGTTTTGAGCTCCACTTTCCTCAACTAATATGATATAAGAAAATAAATAAATATAATCTCATATTTTTTGATGCCCACACAACTCATAGCCTCTGAAGAAAAACCTAAGCTAGTTACCTGGCTAGAACTTGCAGTTATCTGACCAATTTAATCCTCCTGCTGTTCTTAGTGACCTCACCTTTAAATTTGATTCATCCTTCTATCACAAGACTGCTAAACAATTCATGCTCCTCTTTCGAATTAAAATAATGATAACAGTAACAATACAACGGTTCCTACTTTGTCATCCCGGCCATCCAAACAGTCTTCCTTTCCAGTTAATTTCTTCAGTTTCTTTTTTGACATCTTCAAATTCTAAGAAAAACAGTGGTGCCATTATTATTTATTTCAAGTTTTTATTTCCAGCTGGTACAAAAAATAAAATTGAGCAGCATAGAGAAAAAATATTCTAATACTCTTCTTTTGTTTTCTCATTACAGAACAAAGCAGATTTCAGCTGGATTAATTATTCACATCTCACTACTTAAGAGAACTTCACAGAAAAAAAAAAGAAGGGCAATTATTTTAGCATGTGCTCCAGAGACACATATTTTGTACTCACGAACATACCAGATTAATAGAGACAAAAATCCTTTAACATTTAGTCATACAGCAGTCACATTTTAAAGCAGGTCCAACCTCTTGCCTTAGGCTCCCCCCTATCCTTCCCCTGGGGGCGGAGGTAATATCGTGACATCTCGCAACAGCTACACCACCACACAAACTAGTCCTGCGAGCCTGCCACAAACACGAAGAGGTTTAAGAAGGCTGTAAGAAAGCTTCGCAATCCATGAGCCAGCAATGTGCCCTTGTAGCCAAGAGGGCCAATGGGATCCTGGGCTGCGTAGGGAGGAGTGTGGCCAGTAGGTGGAGGGAGGTCATTCTCCCCCTCTGCTCTGCACTGGGGAGGCCACAACTGGAATATACTGCGTCCAG
>JAOXJM010000004.1:7084632-7094720 GCA_026413425.1 Tringa solitaria
GGTAGACCCACTCCGGTGGGGGGGTTGGACTTCATGATCTCCAGAGGTCCCTTCCGACCCCGTATGATTCTAAGATGACTTTTTTGAGTTCAGAATTAGACTTCTGTTTCTAAAGCATTCTAAATAACTGGAATGCCAAATCTTTATTTTTTTGCAAGCGATGTGTTTTCTACAGCTGTCAAGTAAAAAGCACGTTACTGGTTAGCTGCTGTGTAAAAATTAAGTCTCTTTTGTTATAGCCCAGACTGTTATTGTTGAAAATTGGTCTGACTCTTTCTATCCGTCTCTGTGTAGATGTATGGATTTTATCTAAATATAATGTTGTCATGGTTTAACCCCAGCCATGCAGCTGCTCTCTCACACCCTCCCCCAGTAGGGCAGGGAGAAGAGGGAGAAAAAGAAGTGGAGGGGAAATTGTGGATTGAAATTAAGACAGTTTAATAGAAGAGTGACAGAAGAAAATAAGAATAATGGTAAAAGAATATACAAAATTAAGTGACAAATTCCTCCCCTGCCCTGGCCAACCCCCAGTATACTGAGCTGTATATATACAACATACTATATACTAAATATACAATATACTATATTGTATATATAAAACAACATGCTCAGTTGTATACTGAGCATGACATCTACAGTATGGAATATTCCTTTGGCCAGCTTGTCCTGTCTGTGTGTGCTCCCTTTCAAGTTCTGAAAGGAGGCTGAAAAAGTCCTGGACTTTTTTACATCACTTAGCAACAACTAAAGCAATACGTGTTATCAAATTGTTCTCTTACTAATTCCAAAACACAGCAGCTTTAGGAAAATAATTAACCAGTTGATACCAGGACAAATACAATAAAGATGAGAAGGGTCACGCTTCTTTCTGTTACCAATATGAAGTTTTGGAGTAGTAGTTTAGTGTCTGGGGATTAGCTTGTGTGTCTAAGTGATAGCAGCACATATTCCATGCCTTTAACTTGAATAGAGTCTGTCTTGTGAAATAGATTAATCTCTGTATCGTTCCCTTCAGAGCTGTCAGTAAAGAATGACTCATTTGTCATTTTTTGACAAAGTGTATGTGGTTATTTTTCTCACGGGGAGAAGAGAAATAGAGAGGTCAGATATTTCAAGCTTTGGAGGCACTTCAGCAACGCTTGGGGGCTGTGAACGTGGAGCATGTGATAAAGCGATTCACAGATAGGCAATCTGGGTGTTTGAAGGCACTGAGAGACGGCCATCTCTCAGCCTAAGCACTGAAAGGTACCTAGTAGAGAGTTTTTCCTGGTCATTCCTGTGTGAATTTTGCTACTGTTAGACTGGGGATAAATGCTGAGAGGAATGACAGCCTGTGTTTACAGCTATCAAATCAGAAAGCTTGTTTTGCCACAGACTATTTTATACAAAGCTTAAGCGCTGAAATTGTGCCTATGCTTGTGCTGTCTATACATACTTTGTGAATCTGTTTGAAAATTTACAGAGATCAGATCAAAGATTTTCAGGAATATTGCAGTTCAGGACTATGGTAATAGGGTTTTAATTAAATAGCAATGTATTATGTTTGAACATGCAAAACAAATGTGCTCAGACTCAGGCTCAGGGGCTTGCTTTCTTAAATTTGAGTGGATACGCAGGAGCCCGACTGAGAAACAAATCTGGTGCTTTATGGGAAGAAAATTGTGGTAGAGCTTGATCCTTATCTGCCACTCTTGGGACTGGAAGATAAAATGCTGCCTGCTTGTTTTTTCCCAGACATGCTAGTTAACTGATCCATGTGTGCCAGTTGGACTACTACATAATCCAGACTTCTTGCTATATTGGAGCAAATTTTCAATGTAATTTATCAAGTGTCCTAATATTAATTTCAATTTTTGTGAACTCTTTCCTTCCCCCCCTATTGCTTTCTTTTAGTTCCTGCTCCCAAGACTTCTCGTGAAGTGCTCAAGGAGTCAGCCACAGATGTGCAGGTTCTTCCCAACTACTCCACACCTCAGAAAACAGATTCCTATTTTAATCCTAAAATGAAACTCAACAGGTAAGAGAACGGGGAGTGGGAGGAGGCTCCAGGGGGGTGGTGAATTTGTAGTGAAAAATATTTGTGCATTTTGAAAAGCACATCCTGTGAAACTTTTATTCAAAGGGCAGGAGAAATAGCATTGGTAATTAATGAGATAGGGTTCCTGGAATAAGAATTCTTTTAATTTATCTGCTTGGATAATTTCTTTTAATTTGGAAAGTTTTCCACCAGAAAACTTCTGACAAATAATATTTAAACCCCAGAACACTGTGGGAAATAGTATCATTTCTGAAGCAATTAAGAATTTTTAATGTAGTGAGTAGTGTATGGAAAAGAATGGGATTTGAAGAGAGGAGCGCACTGGAAAACTAACTTCATTGTATACACTTAAGATGTTTTTCTGTGAATTTCCTCAAGATACTATGGATAGTCACTGCTCTCTCTCCTCTGACTGAACAGCAGCATGCTTATTTACAGTTTTCATATCCTAGGCCTTTTCCTCTTGGGACTCAGATTCTCTCAAGTGTCTTCTCTTTATTTGCGTTAAAAAAGGTGAAGGAAGAAACATTGTGGTTTTTCTAAGGAGAGTCCTGAATAGTGTCTGTACCATAACTGAAAGGTGGGAGCGTTGGCACCAACGCATGGGACGGGGTTTCAGCCTGTGCTGGCCCCTCTTTTTCTCAGTGCTATTCATATTTGAGCTTCCAGGTTTAAAGTTGGCTCAGATAGGTAAGGGTATGGCTATGCCTACAAAACAAGGCCTGTTCCACAACACAGTGGAATGCCTTTGCTCTACAGTAATTTCTGACATTTTAACCACAAAGCCATTAGTAGGGTAGTATCAAATTGTGCTGGGAAAGTAAGAAATTTACTTTTGAATGCTAGCAGCCACTTTTTCCAGTGTTAAGAGTAACTATTAAGTTGATTCAGGATCTTACCTTATGAACATCCCGCTGTAGAATTAAACTTTTAAGGGTGGTTGAGGTTTTTGATTTACAATTCTTGTGTGTAAATGTAGAGTTTAGCTTAAATGTTCTACTATGATGGTCAAGGGAAATAAATAAGGAAAAGGAAGGAAAAATATTTTCTCAACGTATTATGACCATTTTTTTTTTTATTATTTTCAAGGCAATTGATATTCTGTGCGCTAGCTGTTCTAGCTGAGGAGCGTAAACCCATAGAATGTTTGGATGCTTTTGGTGCCACTGGTAAAGTCCATTTCTTTAATCTTTTGTCTAATATCCAGTAGTGTGAAGCTGCAGAAATTAGTAAATTGGTAGTAACTGACATCACATATTCAGAAATAATATGAGGTTCACAGTAATTTTCTTTCTTAGGCAGTCAGTCATTAGTTTCCATGCAAAAAAACCTAGCTGTCAAAAGCCTAGTATTAGGCATTTTAAAAAGACAGTAAATAATATTAAATCAAAGTCTAGTGGTCTCCTTCAAATCAGTTGCCTTAATTAATGTCTGTGAAATTACATCTTCCTAAACTTGTGTCCCAGGTCACAAATCTCTTGTGACTCTGTGGCTGTGGAATTTTGATGTAAAATCAGCCTGTGGTTTAAAAATGGTGATGAATCCAAACTTCTTTATCAGAATCACCTCGTAATTGATTACAAAATTTCTGAACATGAAGTAAATGTAAAGTAGTCCTATTAGTGCCTATTAGCTGTCTGGAACAAAAATCTGAAGAGATCTGGATTGTTGCCTCATTATCAGCCAGCTACTCTAAACTTAAGGTTATAGTATGTCCTGATTTCAGCTGGGATAGAGTTAACTTCTTTCTTAGTAGCTGCTGTGTTTTGGATTTATTGTGAGAATAACCTTGATAACTCATGTTTAGTTGTTGCTAAGTAATGCTTACATTATTTTTTTTCAGCTGAAATCAGGACAGTCGGCAATAAATATTTGGAAGCATCTTATAAATCTTGGTCTGTCATAGGAGTTTGTCTGCTACTGTGCAGTGTTTAACAAGCCAAGGGGCTTTCCTGCAGACCGTGGGTTGCAAATATTGCAAATCTTTCAGTCTATAACCCCAATTATCATATAAGAAAGCGACAAATTGACTGTCTCTTTACAAACTCCATTGTCACTCTGTGCTGAGGCAGAAGGTCACCAACACATTTTTTTTTGCAGGAACATGACAAAATTTGCATCACACACACTTCTGTATTATAAACATTTAAAAGGATGAATTTTTTTCTTAGTGAGTTCAGCGACCCAGAAACTGACTCCTTATTCTGTCATGAAGTTACAATTCTGTCTTTCCCTAGGTATAATGGGATTACAATGGGCAAAGCATCTCAGAAGTTCTGTGAAAGTTACGATTAATGATTGTAATGAAAATTCTGTGACAATGATTCAGGAAAACTGCCATTTAAACAAAATGAAGGTGAAACTGAACACTAAGGAAGAAGACAATGATGAAGCTATGGGAGATGGAGAAGAAAATACTGACACCATTGAGGTGACAAAAATGGATGCCAATGTTATAATGCATTTAAGATCATTTGATTTTATGTAAGTGTTGAATCTTTCTGTTAATTTTTGTGGTTTGGTAATGACACGCCCCATCTTCCAGTGTATGATTATTTAGGGAAGTTGGAATGAAAGTAGCAACCAGTGTGGCACTTTAAATGTAATTCTATTGTCCCATAAATGATGTGGGAACAGAACATTAATCTTAAATGTTTTAGAAATTGATGGAAAAATATTAAGCCCTTCTGACATCCAAAATGGACTATAAATGTACATGAAAATTTTAAGCCAAAATATTTTTTTAATAACTTGTCTGCTTGATACAGAGAAATGTCAAATTAGTTTCTTTTATTTTCTTAAAACTTTTAAATAGTTTAAAATTCACACCTCTGCATGTCATTGTGTAGGACTTAATTGCATCTTTTGTTTTAATCCGTTTGGCAAATCTGCCAAGTTGGCTTTATATAGGTGCACATGTCCAAAACCTATACAAACATCAAAATAAGTGATGCATGTTTTTTTTATTTATTAACATGTAGGCCTAAGCTAATTAAGCAAGAGGTATTCAGGCTGAAAATTAGGCTAAGTATTTAGTACATAAACTGGAATGAAAACATATGAAAATATTTTTGTTTGTTGAAGTTTCCCTTTGTTTTAAGGATAAAGGTGAGCATCAGGCCAGTGTTCTTGAACTTGTCAGTGGGTCAGGATGCAAAAAAAAAAAAAAAAACACCAATAAAAATTACTTGCTGGCTTTGTGGCGATGTGGTTATTTTCCAGCACAGTGCTGCCCAGGCTCTTGCTGTTTTAAGCTTCAGTATTCCAGAGCAATTCGTGAGAAGTGTGCCTTTTTTTCATTTTGTTTTAAATATGACCACAAGGTGAAGCTCATAAAATAGCATATTACTGAGATTAAAGCCAGACTCTTAAACGTCTATAGATACTCAGTGGGACTTTCTTTCTTTACAGCCATTTGGACCCCTTTGGAACTTCTGTGAATTATTTGGATTCTGCCTTTAGAAATGTGAGAAATCTTGGAATTGTGTCACTGACGTCCACAGACATCAGTTCTCTGTACGCAAAGGCTCAACACGTTGCGCTGCGTCATTATGGATGTAATATTGTCAGGACAGAGTACTACAAGGAGCTGGCAGCCAGAATAGTAATTGCTGCTGTGACAAGGTACTGTTAAAAGAAATTATCTCAAAATTCTGGTAGAAAATTATTTGAAAAATATTGGTGATAGAAAACTTCAGACTTCTGCTGTAGGTTGTAGATGTTCAGTTTTCAGAATTCCTTAGTTCTAAAAGCCAGAGTTCTTGATGGCAAAATTAATGTTTCATATTTTTTGTGCTGCTATGGGATAATGTAAATTTTAAAACTAAAAGACTGGCCAAGGTGAAAATGCATAAATAGGGTAGGGTTTTGTGGTGGTAGGGACAGGTGGTAATGTAAGAAGTAGAATCACAGAATGTTTTGGGTTGGAAGGGACCTTTAAAGGTCATCTAGTCCACCCCCCCTGCCATAAGCAGGGACATCTTCAACTAGATAAGGTTGCTCAGAGCTCTGTCCAGCCTGACCTTGAATGTTTGAGGAAATGGTATGAAATTGAGGCAGGGGAGGTTTAGATTAGATATTAGGAAGAATTACTTTGAGAGGGTGGAACGTCCTGCCCAGGGAGGTGGTGGAGTCACCATCCCTGGAGGTATTTGAGATCAGGGCATGCCTGAGATTGTTGGGGGGGTTTTGGGTACGTATGGTTGGACTTGATCTCAAATTCCCTTCCAACCATGAAGATTCTGTGATTGTTTCCAGGGATGGGGCATCTACCACCTCTCTGGGCAACCTGTGCCAGTCTTTCGCCAAGTAATACCCAGACTTGCCTATCTGCAAACTCTTTTATTCCTTTGTCAATTTTATGGTCCTTTAGTGCTGTGTAAGACTTAAAAATACTAATTAAACTGCTTGAATGGCTTCTAGCAAAGCATTACAGTTAGACTTGCTTTAATAGAAATTGATAGTCGCCTCAGATCCTTGTGCTTCTGGTTAAAAAGATTTATTTAATTACTAACCTGTAAAATCGGTTCATTTGCATACAGATAGTAAATTCAGTCTATTAAATAAATGCAGACATAAAACTTGGTCCCTACTTGGGGAAGACAAGACACAGGCAAGCGGATGGGACAAGTGCTGGGGAGGAAATAAAGTACAGAGAGGTCTTCAAAATCACCCGAGTGTGTTTTTCTTTCACAGAGCTGCCGCTCGCTGTAACAAAGGCATTGAAGTGCTACTTGCAGTAGCCCTAGAACATTTTGTTCTAGTAGTGGTCAGGGTTTTACGGGGACCATCTCCAGCAGATGATTCTGCAAAGAAAATAAGATACCTCATCCATTGCCAGTGGTGCGAAGAGAGAATTTTTCAGAAAGAGGGTAATATGGTAGAAGGTAAATGGCTTTTCTTTTGCACTTTTTAGAAGATCTGATTCACGTATCTGTTTTGCCCTTGTTTATATTTACATCCCTTTTAGTAAAGTAATAATTCCATTTAAGCTAATGATGAGTGCATTACATAAAGCAGAGAAGGTATTTCTAATACAACGGTATCTGCTTTATGGTAGTGGGTTGGATTAATTGTCTGCATGGATTTTGCTGTAAATGTAGTAGATTTGGATGTATTCCAAGTAGCTGTAGCTGCAGCTGCAGAGGCTGCTGGGATGCCTATAGATCTGTCCTTGATAGATTTTGCTGTCAGGCTGCAATTCTGCTGTTCATTTCAGTTACCTTAAAATGCAGGGAATTAAACAGTATCACTTTCCCCTCAGATGAGGGTGTATTCTGCCTGACGGAAAAATCTCGGCAGGTGTGGCAGGAAAGGCGGGTAACGTTCCTGTAATTCGTCCAATACTTGGTGGTAAAAGAAGGCAGCCTCCAGATTAAATGTTGGCTGTTGGTGGGCTGTCTCTGTATGTGAGTTAGCAGAGGCAGGAGACAAAAGTTAAGCTATGAGGCAGCCACTAGCCTGATGGTAGTTTGGATGAATATGAATGGAAAACCCTTGTTTCAAAGTTGAGGGGTTCTGGGATATCTGACTGCTAACTGGTGGTGTCTTTGACTGCCCTGCTCAAGGTCAGGTGCAGGAGCATGCAACAAGTTTGCTATTAAAAAGATGAAAAAAATGTAGATTAAGTTCTAAGAACAGAAATAAGGAACTGGTAAGTACACTGTTACAGTAGAGACCTTCATTAGTAAATGAATTGTTTACTTAATGCTTTACTTGCAAGCTACTACTTCAGTTCTTTGTCATCTCTACACAGTAAAGTAGGCATTGCTGACTATTTAAAAATAACTTAAATCCTGGTTGGTTTTTTTTGTTTAGAAAACCCTTATCAGCAGCTGCCCTGTGATTGTCATGGCAGTATGCCTGGGAAGACAGCAGTAGTTCTTGGTCCTCTCTGGTAAGTCCAGAATTAGAGAATAATTTAGGTTGGAAGGACCTCCGGAGGTCAGCTCTTCAATCATATCATAAAAATGCAAATCTGCTGGATATTTTAGCACTACAGCAATCGAGGAGAATTCTGGAAACACTTAATTTTTTTGAGTTTACTAGGGTATTTAGCTTTTGCTTTTGTTCATAGAGTTAAACCAGATAATAATAACAAACTTAGTTTAAATTTCACATTCAGTGTAACTCATGTAATAATGTCCTGCACAGGAGAACTTGCCTGTGGGTTTCTCCAGTTGCCAAATGTTAAGCAACTTTTTATTACTCTATACATGTGGAGAACGTATTTAGTAAATCCTTCATGTGCTGATGGTAGTAAATAATACACTGCTTAACAATCAATACTTAAAATTTTCTCTTGTGAGAAACAAGAATAAATTTTTCAGACTTTTAACCATTTCAAAGCAGTATTAATAATGGTTGGCAAGAGATGGTGCCTTTCTTGTGGTGGTTAAATTACTTTCTTAACATAGTAGGACAGAAAAAAAATTACCCTTTGTGAGAGTTTGATTAATTTTGTAACATGAGACCAATATTACTGTCATTGCAAACAGAGCAGTTCAATATCACTAAGTTAAGAACACGGTGCAGTGCTTTGGTGTAACCTTAAGTGCTGATCAGTTTGGGCAAGAGATCTTTTAGAGTAGAGTAACTTTTTGGCTTTTACTAAGTCTTCACTTGTCTTGTATTTCATAGGTCAGGAGCCTTGTTTAACACTGGATTTCTCAGAAGAATGCTGTTTGAGGCTGCCCAGTATGGCTTGGATGAAGCTCAGCCGCTTTTGAAGACATTAGTGTGCGAAGCAGAGTGCACAACTTCAAAACACTTTTCTACCCATAGTCCTTACGATGAGAACAAACAAGGTAAGAAAAAGGCAGGCTGGTCACAAAAAGAACAACCAAGTAAACTTAACGCAGGCAGGTTGACTGCCATGAAGTGCAGCACATTCCCTGAAGGAGACGGAAACACTAAGTGCCTGCTGGTTCTTTGGTGTATCCCATCCCGACCTCAGAGCATGGGCTGTTGTTGGGAAGAGAGGACTCCAGCTGTCGTGCTCTGCATACTCCACTGGGACTGCAAATCAGTGCGCCAAAAGAAGCAGCTTTCTGTATGGGAATGCTGTTCTACTTGTTAAATGAAGTTGTATTTTGAATATCCCCTCTAAACTCAGGTTACTGAGTTGGTATGTAAAAGCATGGCCATATGTATACTTCTTATACACTGCCTTCTTTAGGCCGGAATTGGTATTATTTCTTCCTGTTTAAACAAGACATTTTGCCATTTTACTGTCTTACAGTAGAATTAATTTTGACTTTTAATTGTATTCTAGAAGAGTGCGGTGTATATATTAAAACACCAAATACTTCTGCAGAACCCCACTTGGTACATGGTAAGTAGATCATTTTGGTGTAGCTGTAGTAGTTTCAAATTAAACTCTAGTGTGAGTGATGGCTAAGCAAACCTAATGGTTTTTTATTTAACAGTACTGGTACTCAGGAGGTGTTTTTTTTTTCCCCACTGAATACTGATTTTTACTTTATTTTCATCCAGAATCAGATTTACTGGTAAAAGCAGAATGCTAAATACTACATGAAGCCTTCTTGACTTGTTATTATTGAAAATGGCATGTTAATTTAATTCAGGCTAGATTTTTAAAGCAAAATACTAGCTTATAAATGCAGACACAAAGGTATAGTTGCTATGTGGCTTTTTTTTTTTTCTGTGTACTGTCTTTTGGCATTTTCTGTGGTCTTACTGAATATTTACTAGTTTCATGGGCATTTTTTGTCATCCAGGAAAAAGAAAAAGCGATGAAGTGATTCGAAATGCAGCCAAGCGACAAAAATCTGAGAACAGCGCTGAGCACCCTGCATTTTACTACAATATTCACAGACACAGTATTAAAGGAATGAACATGCCAAAGTAAGGCTTTCGTTTCAGTTCCAGAATTATATTGTGATGACAACCGTCTGTGAGATGACATCCCTAAAAGGAATGATCATAGAATCACAGAATGGTTAGAGTTGGAAGGGACCTTACAGATCATCGAGATCCAACCCCCCTGCCATGGGCAGGGACACCTCCCACCACACCAGGTTGCTCAAAG
>JAOXJM010000004.1:7094820-7121585 GCA_026413425.1 Tringa solitaria
TTATGCTATCTCTCTGAAGCTGGATACAGAGTAAGTCGAACCCACTTCGATCCTATGGGAGTTCGCACCAATGCGCCCTTGGCACAATTTAAGACTATTCTTATGAAGTACAGCACTCCCACCTACGCGGGGGGGCAGGCAGAAGGCCCTGTCCATCTAGCTGAAGATCTCCAGGCAGGAGAACAAGTTCAGGCCGCTGCAGATGGCAAGGCAGAAGATGCCGAGTTTCTGGAAGATGATCCATCTGGCGTCGCAGCCACCATGTTCACAAAAGACTATCCTACTCACTGTGCAGCCGATTAATGCGGCTAATTTTGTTCATAGATGAGAATATTGCTGACTTGCAAGCGCACCCTGTTTGAGTAAGCCAGTTCTTCTTTCCAAACTGGATTTTAAACGCCTGAGTTGCGTGCTGTTTTAAGTTGAAAAGACTTTTTAGAATTATGTAGCAGAACTTACCCCCCGATCACAGCGTGTGTGGTCAAGGTACTGTTACTGTGAGAAGGTCTCCGAGACAGTTCCTTGCTTTTATGCTCACATCCACTTTCACCCTGAGGCATTGCGGCTGCTCCCAAGTTTTTTTGTTCAAGCCTTATTTCTAGCACAGAATCCAGAAGGTGGATGGGGCCAAAAGCCTTGAGCATTTCCAAACGTGATGTTAATATGAAACAGAATATCCCTAAAATGAATCATTCCTACAACCTAACTGCTTACACCTGAGGAGGAGGTCATGTAAAGATGATAAAATATCACAGGATAAAATCAGATCTGATTTTAAGCAAGCCAGAAAAGCCCTGAGTCAGTGCGCTTCGAACTCCAGATTGCACCTGTAATTTGGCATTCAATTCTGTTTTCATAGTTCTGTCTACAAGCAAGGACCCAACGCAAGCGAGAACGGAATGGAATGGTTACACGACTGTTACCAAAACTCCAGGTTATAACCAAACTTTAGGGAATTGTGTTAGTGGCTCTAGGTAGTTGTTCGTTCAGAGACTACATTTGGTTGTGCACCGCAAAAAAGTTGAGTGATGAGGCACCGCAAGTTGGAGGTTCTAGGTGAAGTTTTGCTATGAAGTTGTCAATAGTACAGTCTCAGCTGATAAAAAGATCTCTTCTGTGAACGAGCAAAGCTACTGTGTGTTGGTAGTCGGTTCTGGTTTCCTTAAATATATGGCAGCATTCCAGCCAAATGAGCTTGATTCTCTCCTTTCTTTCCCCAACACTTAATACTTCTGTGTGCTTCACTCGAATTGGGAACAACTATTGCAATCGAACTAGTCATTCTGGGTTTGGGTTTGGTGGTTTTTTTTCACAGGCTTGGTGTTCAGCCTGGCCCAATGCCAGGTTTATCTGAGAGCAGAATATGATTATTCTTGTTTTATCCATCTCTGAAATTTCACAGGAAGAGTACTGCTTCTCTCTCCTCGAGTGCCAACCAAGAGTAACGTGACTGAGGCGCTCCGGCTTATGCAAAACTTTCTAAGCTCCTACCAGGCCAGGATTAAGTTACTGCTTTTTAGCTTTTTAACACCATCTTCAGTTCAGGACTGCTTTGGTAACAAGTTATTTTCATTCTGTCCTAATTAAAAAAAAATAAAAAAAATAATAAAAAAAAAGAGGAGACCACTGCAGAGATACCAGCTTGCACTGCCGCTGTGATACAGCAACAAACTTTAGTTTCCTTCAAAAAATGCAGTGTTCATAGTTCTTTTCCAGAGATAACTTGGGATCAAATTAGAAAGATAAATGCAAATAAAGAAAAGTTGCAGTGTTCCCTCGCTGTTCTGAGCCCCGTATTTATTTTTTTAAGAGAGACTTAAAAAAGGCTTTGCTTGCAGATAACACACTGCTCACTCCAGTTAGTGGAAGTGGGATAGAATCAGCCATAAAGTCATCTAACTGGAGCAAAAGAGAGTGTTCCAATTACAACTAAGTAGGTTAAAAAGAAAGTCTAATTGAATTCCCTGTTGTGGGAAATATTTTTGATTACTTTTATAGCTCCTCCTAAAATACAGAAGATATTAAGCATCTTTTTAAATTCGAAGCAGCTCTTCCTTAGTGTTTGCAGCTGTGCACAAGAAGGGGCACAGAAACTGAAATTCAGGTTTCTCCATACAATTTGGGCTTTTTCCCTCTGTCAGAGGGGCAGAATCAGTGATAATAAGTTTTGCCTGTTGTGACCAACAGAAGCCTACGAGAATTCTCTTTCTGCTCAATAGTTGTCTCTCTTCATCAGGTAGGGCCAGTCCTGCAATAATTAACAGAACACTAGTATTGGTTCAAGGCTGTTGTTTAGGGGCTCCTCCTTGTTATTTCTTGCTTTTATTAGAAAGTCTGACTAATATGTTGTCCTACTGCTGTACAGAAACAGGGTTTGGGGAACACAGCAGTCTGCAGTGTCTCAAAACAAGTCACCAAAACTTTTGATCAACTTGGGTAATCCATATTGCCACGGGGGGCTAATACAGTAGTAAAAATAGTACTAAATAAATGAGGATAATGTAGATCACTGCTGATTCTCTTCAGACTCTTGGAGCCGGATGCTGTTGTACCACCAAGACTGAGCTGCTACTTGGTGTAGTGCTCTCCCAGGCACTCTGTGCCACTGTCACTAATGACAGACCTTCAACAGGTCTTTGTTGGATCAAGCCACAGTTTATCAGTTGAGCAGCATGCTGGAGGACAAATGCCAGAGGATGATGGAAAATTAAGTTTTAGGGTATCAGCAGAGAGCAGGTGCACGTGAGCTCTCTGGTGTTTTCTCTTCAGCTGTGATTAAAGGGAGCTTCAGTGGGATTATGGCTGTTCAAAGGCAGCTCTGAGAATCAGTGTCAGCATAGACCGAAAGGGACCTCCTCCTGCAGTCAGAGCTCAGTGCATCTCAAGAAACCCTACCCCTAGTGTACACAAACAAGTTACTTGAGATATCCTCCAGGTTAAAAATTGTAATAACTGTAGAAATAAAGCAAGGAAAGGAACAGAACTCCACTTCTTTTATTAAAGTACCTCAACCCAAGTGATTTGTTACAGTTGCCCTACGCTGTTTTCTGTTGAAGCTGCTTCATATACAACGAAATGCAACCAAAGTGGCTGGGTTTGAGTGCTGTGAAAATCCTTCATCCTGTTTCCTGGGGGCCCAGGATCTGATTAGAGGAGCTGCTGTCTTCTCTGTGCCTCTATTTCCCATCCAAGGCACAGGAGCCAAGGTGGTTTCAATGGACTCTTAAGTGCCGAGGCCCAGACTCCAGTCACCACCAGTGGAGGCCCTTCCCTCGGGACAGCCACAACACACACACACACTGCCCAAAGGGGTTCTTCTAATGAATTCCAAGAGGAAGCAGCACTGGAATTTCCAATAGCTTGTTGGTAACATTTCTGCTTTTATTGTCAATTTGAGAATCTCAGTGTGACTTTAGTCGGATACTTGAGCTATATCAGGCTTACTTGTACCTAACACATGCAATTTAAAAATAATATGGCTTTAAAAGGTGGAAGAGTAAAGTCATTTTGAAAATAAAATAGTTTATAGCACTAAAGAGTCACAGTGCAATCAATGGTTTAATCAAACGACTACATTATATAGATAATATTTAAGGAATATAAATATTCAGTAAATTCACTACAACATGAAAATAAAAGCTTCACATTCTCCCACGCTTCTTGAGGAACTGGGGACAAAGTGACAGACAGTTCCTAGACAGACTGCTCAGCTTCACAAAACACCTCTCTTGCTTAAGGGACTGGACATTACCTTCACTATCACGATGGGAAGGTAGGCTGCAACTAATCTAGAAGGTTCCCCCATCAATTTTAAAGCATTTAGAATCACCGTTCCCCCACCCCCCTCCCTCAAGATTATATTTAGTGGACATGCATTACTAGTCTATACAACGCAACGCGTCACCAGAAAGTCACGAATAACACATTTCCTTTCAAACTGCCCCCCTCTTGTGTTCTGGGGCCTGAAAACTTGTGTTTCCTGTCACCAAAAAAAAAAAAAAAAAAAAAGGGAAAGAGCAAGTCTTTCCAGTAAGAGAAAAAAAAAATAAGTTACTCAAAGAAGCCTGTGCAGTTTTCACATCGGGATAAAGCTGATCTGAACCAGCCGGAATGGACACGTATTTACAAGTGCTAGGCTTGAAAGACAGAAAGGATGGAAAGGTACTTCCTTCCCAAGAGAACCCCCGAGCACCTCAATACTCACACACCGCCTGCCCAAAACCGTCTTAACTATGGGCAAGGCAAGCCATGTGGTTTAAAGTATTCTTATTTCTCACCTATCGATCGATCCATCAGGGATATTTGTTGCTTCTAGCTTGAGCTGCAAAGGGGTGGAGGCTCCACGGGCAAGTGTTGCAGCAAAGGGAAGGCAGGGGGTGGTCTCCTTTCCCCTGGGACAGACTGCCAGCAGGTAAAGCAGCCTCCCTTCGGGGTCAGCGAGGCCCAGAGGGAGGGAAGGGGAGCGGAACGTGCGAACCAACAGCAGCCGCCGGACCTGGCACGGCAGCCTACTGGCAAGCTTCCAAACTTGAACCTAAATTTAAGACACTAAATGGTAAACTCTTGTCAAGTACTAAAATTGTCTTTTCCAAAGTGCTAAGCCGTGTTTGTTAAAGCTATGGGGGAGGGGAAAAAAGACCAAAAACAACAAACCAACAACAACAACAACAAAAATGCTCGAGCAGCTTATGGTTGAAGTCTTCCTTACTCGAATGGAAGCCCGGATAAGCCCACGGCTGGGATGGCACAAATTCCATGGAGCAAAGCATTTCAATGTTGCATTTTATGTCTGTGTGCTGGAATTTGGGGGATTTGCTTTTAAAGAACAAAAAAGTAAAATTCAGGACGGTTCTTTAGAGAACATTCTAATACATTCACAATAAAAATCTGTTATTCTAGGGAACAGAGTAGGGCTGTAAAAGTCCCAGCTTTTCTTCAATTAAGCTTGTGAGGACAGGTTAACACTGCAACAGGGGCTGGAGAGGAAGCCGCAGTGTGTGTCTTCTACATGGGGAAGAGTTATGGGTTTGGGTTCTTTTGCCTGAAATTCATTAAAAAGCAAACCCATCTCTCGAATCACCTTGCACTGAAGTATGAAGCCCAGTAACAGAGCAAGGTTTTCAGGTGTCAGTTTTCTCAGTACAGCTCTATTTGTTCATAAGAAAATGACCAATAAATCTTTCCTAGGCAATCAGATGACCTCTAGCCGCAATGCTTTCAGGAATCCATTCTCTACCGACCTTTTATATGGATAACCATTAGCAAATTACAACATTTAACACATTCCTTGGCATATGTTACTATGGAATAGACTTACTTAGCCATCCAATGCTCAATACTTCACAGAGGCTACTGTAACTGTGTCAAATGTGTTAGAAATCCAGATTTACCTGGACAAAATGAAGACATTCCAAACCGGAACACTCGTTATCATGCATTAGAAACGGAAAAGCATGTCAAACACTGGAATGCACTGGAGTAGGTCATTTAGTCTCCTAGGGAAAAACCAAAAAACCCAAAACAAAGACTAAATTAAATACAACCCAGAATACTGTCTAATCATATTAATAAGTATACTGAGGGAGCCTGAAGGCATCATGTGTATTGTCCATGAAGATAATGGTGGTGCCTTCTTTTTAATATTAAAGAAGTCATAGCTATAAAAAGAGCGAGTCCCGTATGAGTTTCCCAGCACAGCTTATTTATGTTCCTTTGTTGGTGCATAGTACAGTTCCATTGGTTTGTTCACTTTCCAGTACTTCTCACTGACCAGTTCCAAGGAAAATGATCCATTTAATACCTAGAAGAGAACACCCAAACAAATATGAAATCTGATGGCTTTGCAGGGGTAGTGCTGTAGAAACACGTTGCTTAAATCAGAGGAATGCACTGGCTGAAAGAAGTCCCTGATGACGTGGAATAAGTTATTAACTAACCACTCGGCATCAAAAAAAGCCACAATGCTAGATATTCAGAACTGCTGATCTCACTAAAATTACACCGGAAAACACTTTTGCAAAGTGAATATAGCTGTAAATAAAGTGAACTTCCCTCCTCCTATTTCCTCTCTGCAAAGAGAGGGAGTAGTAGGTGTGTATTTAAACCAGGAGCACCCTGCTTTTGTCTAAGAGACAATCTGGGGTGACGCTTGTTTGAAAGAGATCCTTATTTCAAAGCATCTGCCTATCCCTTAACCAATAGACTTTATTTTATTCAGATAAATGCCCAAGTGTAAGACCAGGCCCAGGGTTCAATCTTACTGTGATATTGCCTTGTTGTGTCTGTATATTCTGAAGTCAGCAACAGAGAAGAGATTTTTCCCAAAGTGTGCTCACAGCTGTTTCACAGCAGAGAATTAGAAGCCTAGAGAGAAGTGGAGAAACACCACCTCACAACAGACACTTCCTGGTGCTAGAGCTCCCTGCTCTTGAAACGAGATTCTCAGATGAAGTAATAGTTTTTCCTCTTCAATTTTAACAGTAATGACATAAATCAGCCAGAGTTGCTGGCATCACTGGATTTTTCCCAAGGAATTTATATGCCTCCTCTTCTACTAAGCAAGCTTTTGCTCTACACATTTTGCCACAAAGGAACTGATTCGCTTCTAAATAAACAGCCTGGTGCTATGAATTTTATACCTAAGCCAATTCAGGAAAAGCCCAGCTTAGTGGATTTTAATCAAGTCTTTATCAAAGATGTACTGATGCTCAAGTTTTGCCCTTAGAGAAGGAAGTTATACTTACAGTGAACTGCCCGTTGGCGGTAGCAATGTAAATGGTGTACTGCTTCTCACTGGCCGTGTCGAGGTTCATCTGGTTTGATTCTCCTTTGCTGCGAAGCTCCTCCAAAGCCAGTCTCACAGCTAGGTACTTGGACAAGTGATCAACGGTGGCATTGCCCGAGGTCTTGATGTACCTGCAACAACAACCACAAAGACCATCGGAGACATCAGAGTTGCAGGCATGGGAAACTTTGACACTTCCCCCACCGGCCCTCCTGCCCTCCATAGAGAGAAGACAGCACTGCCCTGTTACCTGCTCAAAATGAAAAACCTAATAACAGGTTGTCAAGAGGTTTTGAGAACTACTCACAACTGCCACAATCTTCTAAGCATAGGTACAGTCTGAACTCTCTGGACAGAAAGGCGTAAGGTGCAGGAGCTGTATATTGACACTCTCTGCACCTCATAAAGTTATTCTTCCTTATTGTCTCACTACCTCTTCTCACTTTAATTCTTCACACAGGAATTAAAGGCTGACACAGATGCTGCAGAGGACCCTCCCAGGAGCATAGCCTCCTCTTTGGCTTTCAGAACAACCCCCAGAACTTCCGTGCAATTCCAAACCAAAAACAAAACCTGGCTGAAACCTAAAATACATTTATAGGCGCTACAGAAAGATGTCTCATCAGCAGAGAACGCTGGGAAGAGATCTGAGGAGACTCCAGGAGACTGCTCATTGCTGTGATCCAAAACTTGCAGTCTGTGCTTGGACTGGATGATTAAAAAAAAGGCCAGGAAAAGCTTCCAGCCTACAAATCCTGCTGACACAAAGCTGCTCCAAAAAACACTGACACTTAGCAAGGTTTGTTTATTCCCAAAGAATCTTATAATAGTAGAAAGGGGCTGATATACCATCATCCTAGTGCCTACTGTGAACTGCAATGCTGGAAACCCTTAAAAACATCTTTATTTGTGACCAAAGGCTTAAAACAGAATGTTGCCATGTTCTTGACAATAGTTGAGCGGTGCCATCTACCTGACTCGCAATGGAAAGAGGGAAAGAGTGCATATGGTGAACAGGATGCGGTATGACCAAAGTAAACTGATTTTTAAAAGCCCCAAGGAGTGATAGAAAACAAAAGCAACAGAAAAACCACAGAATACAGCAGAATACACAGAGAGGAATGGAAGACATTTACCTCGTCTGTGCACTGTCATCATTCTCCATGAGGGTTGGATGAGGCCTGAAGACCAATTCGATTTCACTAGCACCATCCATTACGGGGTCTATCGCCACAGTTGTGTTGTTATTGTCCAGTTCTAGCCCAGAATCATCCGATGTTTTGGTCCTCTTGTTACTAGGCCCCGCTTCCTGGTTGCTGTGTGTTGAGGCATTGCTACAGTGTGAACTGTCACCGTTATCTTCTGCTCCACTGCCATTCTCAATCTGCTGTTTCTTGCCCCTCTGTAGCCTGATCAGAAAGAAGGAGAAATGAATGCGGCTTAGCATTCAGAATGCACCCAACGTATCGGCCCACACTGCTCATACACTCCTCCTGCCCACAGTCTCTGTCAGGCCAGAGGTTACACACGTGCATGCACAAGCACTAAACATTTCAGAGATACCTAAAGTTTTTTTTTTAAAAAAGTAAAAATTTCACTTTCTTATAAAGAGATACTCATAGACAAGACAACAGATTTTCTTCCTATGCCTCAAACACCTTTGAGACGTATTTAAGGATCATTTTAAACTTCATGCAGTTATTTTTATTTTTCAGGCAATTTCAGACCATTATTTTCATCTAAATACAAAACCACATGTGATTGAAAATATAAATCACACTGTTTTACTACAACAAATTTCGGGGCCTCTTTCCCAGCTGACTCCCTTAGGTTGAAATGCACATCCAGAATTTCAAACCTGTATAAACAGATATTCCAGCCATATAAGTTGCAACTAAAACCCGATTTCTGGTATTATGTGCACTTATTTGCATGTAATGGTAATATGTCGGTACAGGATTCATTGTATTAGAGCTTATCATCACAGACACGATAGCTACAACTTGGTAAAGCTGAACTGAAACCTGCTGTGTACATCAGGCTGCACAGAAGTCGCAGGGAGTGGCACAAAGGTTTCTATCAGTAGACAAAAGGTTAAAACTTCATTCTGGCAGACTTCAGAGGAGAGAAGAGGAATCTCAAGCCATAGAGGGAGTGAGGATGGGCAGTGTATTTTTAGCGTTAAGGCAAACAAGGTTACACGTGGACAAATTACGTGGATTACATACCTGTTCATGGCCTGAATCTTTAATCCTTCCTCAATGCTGTGACTTAAAGCTTGCTGGTTATTGTGCTTGCTGATTCTTGCCAGCACTCTCTCCTGATGAGCTTCATATTCATCCCGGCTTGGATAAATTTTACTGATGAGAGCATCAAAATTGGGATCTGGTCTCAGTGATCTTTTTGAAACTAGCTTTTTACGACACGTGGGACACTCCTTGTTGCTGGACAGGAACAAGAAGGAAGAAAACAATACTAACTCTCTGGCTCTAATGCCACCATTCTTGGTCAAAGTGCTCATTAAGACTCAATGTTTAGAGTAAATCTGGAATGGGACTTCTATCTTTTGACAGATCAGGTAGTTACAAATACTTAAACAAAAACCCCAACCATATATCTCCCTGCTTAATTATTTTTTTTAAGTGTGTTTAAACAAACTGTATTTAGACTGAAGAGTTCAAAAGTTCCACACAAGAACTGGTTCTTCCCTTAATCCTCTGGCTGAATTTTCACCCAAAGGGGAAAAAAAAAAAAAGCACATCTAGTGGAAATTATATTAAGGCTCAGTCTTTCTAGCACTCATGGGACAAAACAAAGATTAAGGACCTTATTCTATTGTTCAAGTACTAATTACTGGGAAAACTAAACCAGTCTTGTCCTTCCTACCATTTTGTTCTCATTTAACGCAATTTTTTTTTCCTGCCTCAATAGCTGAAACACTGGCATCTTTACTCCTGCTGGTTTTCTTGTTCTCACTAATGTATTTTTGCTAATTACTCATCAGAATTTACACAGGCACAGCCAATTAAGTGTGACCTCTGAACACAGGCAATTGCCATTATCAGAAAAAAGATGCATCATTGACTTAATCACTGTTGGTTACCTCAGAATTCTAATGCTTTTGGGAAAATATGAACTTGTAGTTGAAGAATCCAAGAGAAGTTATTTGTACTTTAGCACAGGTTGTTTCAGTAGTGAATCCTGGAAGTAGGACTACTGCTGAAAGGCCATCCGATTTGCAATTTATTATTAGGAAAATGAAGAATAAGGGAAATGAGACTCATTTTTGTAAGTAATGTAGTATATTTTTGTTTTGCCATTACTGGATTTAAAAGAAAAACAGGAACAAATAGAGGAGACAAGGGGTTTTCAAATCCTTGCAAAAAACGAAGTTGTGGGATGGCTTTTTTTTTTTTATAAGGAAAAAGGCCAGGTCTGCTCTGCCACAGATGGCTGAACACAAAAAAAAGTGAAATCTGAAAGGTGTGCTACACATTCAGAGACTTGCAGTGCACAGGCACGTAACTGTTCCTCATCAACACCCAGGACTTAAAGGATTTCCTTGGCCACATTTGCATCTAAAGTGAAATCCCTCTTCCCTGTAATAATACTGACGTACCCGCTCCTGAGGGCTGTAATGATACAGTCAGCACAGAAGCGATGCAAACATTCTTTTGTCGTCATGGTGTTTTTTAACATATCCAAACAGATGGGACACATCAGTTCACTGTGCAGGCTCCTTGGTGACACCACTATTTCCAAGCCATCAGTGATTGCTTCCTAACGTGAGATAAAGTAAAAGTTCTTTAATGGAATTTAACTACCTCACAGAGATTGCATGTTTTACTATTCTTTTAAAGAGAAACACAGAAAAAAAAAAAAAAAGAAAAAAAGGCAAATCAGGACACATGCACAACCACATCAAGCACTCAGCCCCATGCTCCTAAAGAAAGGAAGAAAAGAAATACAGATGAAACATATTTTGTTTTTTTAATATTATGAGAAAGATTTTGTTTAGTGAGGATTTTTTAAAAAAAATATTCTATCATTTAGAATAAACTCTCATAAAGGAAAAAGAAAACCTTAAACATCAAGCTTCAAGTTCTAAAAAGATATAAAAAAAGCTTTGCCATGAAGGACAGCTCTTCAGCACGTATTACCTGAGGTGTTCTTTGCAGTTCATACAAACTGAGCTCCCACGTTTTGCTTAAAGGCTGCGTCCCATTTGTCTGCACAGCTTGAGACATGGCTGGGGAGAAAAGAAAAAAAAAAAAAGAGAAAGAAGTTGTGTGTCAAACAAGTCAGGCACAGGAGCAGCTTTTCTGGCAAGTGAGGCGTCCCCAGGTCCGTCTGGCACAGCGGTCCCCGTGCCAAGACGGCAGAAGTACGGGGGCAACGCTTGTTTGTTCCAAGCACCAGTCTCCGCTGCGTTACACACGGATAATCCCGTCCTCTGCACCACTCCAGAGAAATTGAGGGAGTCGGTCAGCCGTGAACACTTGGCAAACATCAATTAAGGTTGTTAAACAAAAGGTGGCAGGGAACTGAAGGCCATAAAACTTTGGCCCTATGGTGCAAAAGCTGCAAATGCCAACCTGATGTGGAAAACATTAATCAAACATCCACTTACAAACGTGCAAACAGGTCAAGTAGGGTCTAACTTCCTAACTGAGTGGAAGGTCAAAATTATACACGATCACAGAAAACTAGCTGAACATCATAATAATAATAATAATAATCATCATCATCATGTCAAAACTTTTTAAATTTTGGAAACACACATCATACACATATTATCAGAGTTTTGCCCATTTTTTGTATCAATAGTGGTAGACAGGGCTAAAAATAAGTGCACTCAACTGACTGATACACCCATCAAAATTCTGGGATTACTGCTGGAGATGAGGCAAAACTACCACACGTGGTCACTGCAGGCACGTGAAAGGAAGTCAGGTCAAAACGACAGAATAAAACGATGTTTCCGAACAGAAAATATTTTCACACTGAGAGAGAAAAGGCAATCCTTCCCATCTCTCCAAAAACGCCTGTCTTGAAGCAGGAAAACTTATCCCAGACTGTGTGATATGTTAAATAAATGTAACCATATAAAAGAGGCAAGATTACAGCTGCAGACATTTCTACTAGGCAGAAAAAGCAGAAGTGCTGTCTTCCTTTATTTTATGAGTTTTTAGGTTTTTTAAAATCTAAGTTTCTATTTCCAGACCCTTCAAATTGTCAGCCAAATGCAGATTTTATTGGCATCAACCAGGTACATTATTATCCAGCTTCCAATTCATCAAGTTCTATGTGAAAAGGGTCAACCTCTCTGGAGAACAAGGTTACTTTATAAGCTTTAATTAATTGTTGAGGGAAAAGTAAGAGAAGCAGTGCAGCAAAGATTATTATAGCTACTTTTATCCAGGCACAGAAAGCAGAGTTTTCTCACATTATGAAAAAAAGGTGTGTGGGGGGGAAACCTGACATAAAGTAGACACATCCACTACTATGTTTAATAAGTAATATGGGTCTGAAGAGGCATCAAAAGAAATAATTAGGAGATGACAGGCCCTCAACTCCAATTATGACTATATAAATATTGTGCCCTAAAAATACGATTTACTTGTCATAAGAGACCTGTTCCTCTGTGTGGATCTGAAATGTGAGGTGTCCAGTTAGGACCTTACCTCTTCATTAAAAGAGACCAGTTCCCACAACCCAGGGGCAGCCTGTCAGCTCCCCGTCTGGCCAAGCACTGAACCGTCCTCTCACGATTCTGCGTATTTTATTTAAATTATTCAGAGGTATGAATTTAATGATGGTATGAAGTGATACACCTCAGCGAAGCAGCAACGCTGAAAAGTGTGCTAGCAGCAAAGAAACAGTTTCTCTGTGTTCTGATTTCCACTATTATTTAAGGTAATTCATGGAATCGTAGAATCATTGGATTGCCTAGGCTGTGAGGGAACTTTCAGATCACCTAGTCCAACCATCAACCTAACACTGTCAAAAACCACCACCAAACCCATATCTCTAAGCAATTCCAGGCCTATGGGAAGTCCTTCGGGGTAAGGATTTTTGTTGTGTTGTTGCCAGCCGGTTGTTCTAAGGGAGCCCCAGTATAATTACCCTGCATCTGCAGTGGATACTACTCTTGAGTGCTTTTAAAGCTGACACATTTAATTAACTATCATTTCAACTGCTGAGAGAAATTTGTGAAGCTGCTAATCATTCACACCCTTCCCAAAATCTGCTGAAGCATACAGTCAGACTGCAGCAGATTAAGACAACTAAATCCCAGTAAATCCCAGCCTCTCTTAACAGAAAAGCCTGCTCCCAACATTATGCATCACAGTAAAGAACTCGTCTAAGCAGCCCCATAGTAAAAAGTAATATCTTGCCTAAACTTGCAGGCTTACACTTGCTAACAGAGAACGGCAGCTCTCCGCGCACCAGACTGGCAGCAAATCTATCAATTTGCAGAACAAGTGTATTAACACTATCACTTATATCCCAACCTTGCCTACCAGCCCGAGGCTACGCTGCAGAAGGCACGGTACAAGTGTCATGATAAATAATTGACCAGCTTTATTCTAAAGGCTGCTATTCTGAGATGCCGAGTACTTCATTCTCACTCTAAGGTCTGCAGTGATAGCACTTTCAAATTTTAAGAGGAAAAACACTGGCTTTAAAGCTAACTGAAAGCTGGAGAGATCCACGTAGTCCACTTTATCACTAGCAAAAAACTCTTCTGTCTACAGTATGTACGAAGTTGGAATTTGAGGAACAGTGAAAACATGGTCAATTCAAACACGCTGAGCTCCCTTCTCCCCCTGCCAAAAAAAAAAAAAAAATCATCAACAGCAACAACAATAAAAAAAATCACATCACACTACATAGAGTTTTTAATCTGCATGATGATCAATAAATAAACCTCTAGCTTTTTCCCTGTTCCCCGACAATTTCCAGATCTATACTGGGCCTGAAAAATACATGTGAATGAGGCTTGACTTCTCTTCCTTATAACATTATTGGACATCAGATTGGATTATGTTTCTTCACACTGCTGAAATCTAATACAGCAACATCAACAGCTGGCACCAGCATCAAAGATCAAACTCCGCAATCAGGAGAGGCACTGTCACCCAAAATTGCACTGACCATGTAATAGCCACCAAGTATCAACTAGCAGTCTCAAAATCATAACCAGTAAACCATCTCTTTACACATTCTTATCAATGACTGATTTCCATTCCCTTGGGACTCTCAAGTCAAGCTTTACAGGCAAGCAGGAGGAGATTGTGCTGGCTCCTTGCCCTCAGGTTTAACAGCAAATAGTTAAGCAACTATGCTGACATCTGTTTTAAGTACACAAGTACTCTTTAGACGCAGTCATTTTCAAAGCACATCCCTAACAGCACTGCTTGGTTCATTTTCAGGTGTCATTTAATCTGTTGGTCTCCAGTAGAAAAAAAACCAACACAAAACCCCAATGAGGAAGACAGGACTGGACTGGGCTCCACCACCCTCTTGTTCTTGTGCTGACAGTGGAGCTGCATTGCTGTGGCCAGACCATCTCCAGCTCTCCTTGCCTAGCAGGGAGGTAAATCTGACAGAAGGGCTTTTTCTAGCTGTTCTGACAGTGCCAAGACATTCACAGCCTGCAGCAATAACACAGCAATTACTCCTTAGTTCTGTTTCCTTTTAGGACAGTCCACAGCTACTAGATTCGTAGCAGGCATCTGCTAAGAGAACTCCTGAGTGGTACAGGCAAGACTAGCCGATCCCTTCTAAAGCTACAAAATCAGGAAAAAATCTTTCAGGAGCAAAAGAAAGATTTTTTTTTTTCCTGTTGTTGACAGTTTGTTCAGAGTTAAAAATATAAAGTGGAAAGTTTCTAGACAGAAGCAACAACAGACTTTTTATTAACTACTACTGGCAAGGGGAGAGAAAATAAGAGAATAAATATAAAACCTCACATTTATTCTTCAGTCTTGAGGTTTATTCCACTCACATTCTTAAATCAGATCTTCACTGACGTAGTTCACTATTCCTCTGCGTCTCTTTTGGCTTTTTTTTTTTTTACTCTTACATAACAATTTTTCCAACTCAAAATATGAAGCAGATTTCATCACAGTAACATCTACTTACATTTTCAACTATTCAACATTTCAGATTTTTTCCTACTTTCTAAAGGAAGAAGACAAGATCTCTATATTTCACTGGTCTCAGGTTTTAGCATTGGGAACAACGTGAAGTCAGATACCCCCTGTGAGTCTTTTTTCATCATTAAGTTTTCAAAACAATTTCAAACTAATCATGACTTTACGCTTTTTATCAGTTTTTACCTTTATGACTTATCTATACCCCCTGGATATAAGAGGAAAGCGACCTGTCATGCAACAAGAGGGCGATATGAATGGGAGAAGCCCCACTCCTGTAAGCAGGGTACTAGTTGTTGTGATTTATACCATAGCCAGAGGGCCACTCTCATCAGTCATTAAAAACATTCAAAAAAAAAAAAAAAACAAACCCAAACCCTAACCAATATTATAAGGACACCTGCAATCCTTCTCACTGACTCAGTCTTCAAACACCATAAAGCTCATAAAACTCTTAAGCGCAAACTTTGTAATTACAGAGTATGCACATCTGTCATTATCAAAGCACGAGCTGACTGATATTACCAAAAGAACACATTACAAATGTCAGAACCAGAAATGCCATGAATCTCCTCGTGTTTTATTCCTTGTCACTCCCCAGCTCCAAACAGCACCTGAAAAAAGGGAAACAAGCTAACATTTAGTCATAAAACTTGCCTTGTTGCTTCATGTCTTTTATAGAAAAAAACTAGAAGGTGAAACAAGAAGATTGCTAGAGATTATCATAACATGTAAATTTTGATTTCTTTGTACCCAGGATGTTTCTCAGTCCTCCACATTGCCAGAACACTAAGAGCAAAAGAAAACAAAACCCACCTCTGCTGTTCTTCAGGTGTTTCAGAAAGTTTTCATTGATTTTTATATAACCAAACTTTACCCCCAAGTTGAACAGCTCCCTAACTAGAGCAAGGAGCTGGGCCTGCCCACTTCAGTAAAAAGCACCACATCACTTTGTTTGAAAGACGTGCTATTTAAGCCTGATTTCCTTGGAAAACAGGGCTTATGCAATCTTGCTCTTTTTGCTCATCCATCTGTAGACTATTTTTCAAAGCAAATTTGAAGACAAATGGCTGGGGTTTAAAAACATAACAAGTAAGTCTTGTTCCAGAGCTCTGGAAAACAGGCAGACGGTTAGAGGAAAAATAACAGTATGAAAGACTATCAGAAAAAGACCTTCTGATCTCCTGCCTTCTTACTGACTGGGGCATTTATGCCAGAGTCTCCTTCCAACATGCTTAGAGAAAACTCCAGCAGAGCAACATCCCCACCTGTCACACACCACATCCACTTTCCAAGCTCTTATACTTAAATATTTAATAAAATATAGTCACGAGTCACGGTAGGTCAGGCATTCGGGTATCCCATTCCTGAAACTGTCCAGTAAAAATAAAATCCAACTGGCAAAAGGTACACTTCAGAGCGCTCAGAGCTGTGGGCAGACAGGCTCTTCTGGCTACAAGGCTGCCAAAGGAGGAGCTCGGATTCAGCATGTCACTGCTCCTGCTCTTCCCTACTTTACCTTTTCTAAGGTTTACCACCCTTAGATTAGCCTTATTTCTAAAAATTTGTCATTTGTGAAAATTTAACGATTCCTTAGGTCTAGCTTTGAACTAACCTTAATGGTGGTCCTTCTTTAACCAGGGAGCAGAGGACTTTCAACTGGATGCCATCAGAGATCCCTCACAAACTCAGTTATTCTTCAAAACTCTTCACAGTGACTAGTTCAGCCCAGGCAAAGGCTAAAGAACAACTGCACACATGCTTGTGTCAGCACACCTTGAGATCAGAGAAAGGGTGGAAAGGTAGCAAGCAGCTGGAAGAGATAACCCACAAACCCAGCTCACACGTGGCCATACCCACACCAGCTGCTATTTAATTCAAAACAGCATACCGATCTCTGATACTTCCAAGGAAATCACTTTTTTGGGGTGGGGAGGGTGGAAGCATCAGGCTCTTCAAAAAGTGAAGTATTTAGATTTAAACCAGTAAAAGTGTTAGACCTCTATTTGGTATGCCAAGTTCAACAGCACCTTCAACCATTCAATTCTTTTTTTCCAAAGGATTTTTTTTTTAAAACAAAACCAACAGGTACCATAGTGCAGTTACTTTGGAAGCTTAACAGGATTAGAGATTTAGGTTTTACTCTCTCTGATACTGTAACTATTATTAGGGACAAATTACAAGTATTCAATTCAATCATTCATTTCACTGTATTCACTTAAAGTATTCTGAAATTTAAGGGTTGATTTTTTTTGCTTTTACTTTCTGGCTAGGAGCTTGATTTGAAAAAAAAAAAAAATTCTGGAAAGACACTGTTTGAAGGAATTAATTTTCACTGCAGTTCACTGGCAGCTCGGATTCCTTTATCTCCAGTTGTAATCGAGGACAATCAGTACTAGATCACAATCTAGTACTTTTAGTATTCACTTTTTTCTGAAGTTTTTTTTCCTCTCTGGATTTCAAAATCCCTGGGAGACAGCTGAATCAGGTTCTGGCCCGGAGGTCATTTCATTCCCAGCTCTGAAATTAACTGCTCGATGATCCTGAACAAGTGTGTCACTGCATTTTTCCATGTCCCTCCTTCCTCTTCTCCTTGTTTATTCATATTGTCACCACTCTTCAAATTGTCTCTCGCTACATTTATACTGCATTCACTATAATTAGATAGTGATCTCAAAAGAGGGTAAGCTTGAGAGAGGATTGTCTTTATTAGCGTGTTTTCAGTTCATTCAGCTATCAGTCCTTGTCCTCCCTCTATCAAGTTCAATGTCACAATGTCTCTTACTGGGAGAATTTTTCACTTTCTTGTATTTGCAAATTGAATTCAATATTATATTAGTTATGTGTACAGTCACTTTCTCTTGACAAAACCAGTCCTGATCTATGCTAACAACAAACTCAAGCTCATCACCTCGTATTCAGAGTTTCAATCAAAACACGGTGCCTCTGTAGTGCAGCTCGCCTCCAAAATGCAAGGTTCAAGTTGTCAGTCTTGCAGACATCTAAGAGATAAGATACTATTTAATATCCATCATAATCTCTTACAGTCATTAAAATCCCATTTAAAATCTTCAGGAGCTAGTGCTTTGGACTTACACCAGGAGTCAAACATAAAGCAACAATTACCTAAGCTACCACAAACAAAATGAGAAAGTATTTGCCACAACTAAAGGCATAGGGACAGACAGAATAAACTGGTAAGCACCAAGCAGTAAAATTCACAGGGGAAACTAATGCTATACTGAAAGTGTAATGCCACAGCAAAAGGATTGCTGATAAAAGGTCACTTTAGAAAGGCTGTGGGATCTCCACCCTTAGAGGCAGTGAAACTCAACTGGACGTGGTTATGAAGAACCTGATCTAATTGGCCCTACTTGTACAAGGAGGTTGTATTAGATGATCTCTGGAGGTCTCTTCCAACCCAAATTAATCAAATTATGGGGTTGTCTCAGTATCGGAGACATTTACACTTAGTTTTTCTGTATGGAAAGTGACACAGCCAAGAAAAGCCAACAGCAACTAACACTAATCAGCCAGTAAGGCACTGCCATAATAAAGTGCTGAAGAAACTCAAACAGGACCCTCTCCTACTCCACACTTGCATACACACACCTCTTACAAACTATGTGACCAAGTGTGATTATATGAACATCCTCCTTACCCACAAAAGAAACATCAGAAGGCTTTTTGGGGGCTACAGTGACCACTAGCTTTGCATAAAGTAGAATTCATTTGTTTGAACTGTGTGAAAGCAGCAAGGAGGGAACTGGGCCTTCAGATGCCTAGCAGATTATAGAAAACATTTCAGCAAATCTGCTTAAGATGGGAGTTTCCTCCGTAAACACAGGATATAAACACATATTTAGTAAAAAGAATACTTTCCTCAAATATCTTCTGAGAACTTGTGGAATCAGCAGTAAAATTCGCAGCTAGGTATTTCTGTGTAAACTGAAAAATTAACAAGTAAGCCCCAAGCCACCATACAGATGTTTTCTGAGAATACAGTTTCTCTCTCCCGTGTGTATATTTAAAATGGCCAACAGCAAGTAAAAATACCTGAGTTTTTACCATCTACTGAAAAGCACATCTCTTGAGTGCTGAAGGTATCTGCCCGAATTTAACATTTGGGGCTGTTAAAATAGAGCTGTAAATAATGACAGGTTAGTAGTCAATCTGCAAATTCATGAGGATCAGATATAGATTACAAAATGAACGTTATCAAGTGCGTAGTTTCAGCTACTGCCACAGAAAGCCTAAAAGTACATTCATGGGTTAATTTCAAAATTATCACATTACCAGAGAGTATTAACTGATAAAGTGCTTGGTAAGTGAACTCCTTTTTAAATGCCTACTATATTTGAAAGTGGTTAACAACACTTACACAAAGCCAGTGTTTAATACTTTTGTACACATTAACTAGCAGTCTATCATCTGCAAAGCACAATCAAAGCCAATTAAAAGACTATCAAAGACGCCAAATTAATACAAACTATGAAACTGGAACTTCAAATAGCAATTACATGCTCCAGAAGTCAAATCTGATAACAAATAATGACTATTTACACCATGCTTTCCACCCTTAAGATATATCAGCCTGCAAACGAACACGTCCTCGCACTCTGTGGGGTAGAAACAATGAATTAAGAAAAACCAAGGGAGAAGAGACGTAGCTACCGCTGGTTGTTGTATGCTCCATGAAAGATATAGAGCCAGCACACCAGTCACCCCACAGGCAACAGTGATCCTGGGAAATAAGAAAGGAATCCAATTCTTGTCAGGGCATCATCCTTGGATCCTGAACTGGGCTTTGCTACTGCGTGATTAAAACCATCTGCATCATTACAACCCAACCTACCACCTCTGTGCCTAAACCCACTCCTCCCGCATGCCAGCACAGTCCTCCCCCAATACCTTCCTGAAGGCCACAAGGAAGGGCACTGTGTCCCCTATCTGCCCCTGCAATCACACAAAGCCTCCAGAACAATGTAGGAAGCCTCTGCCCTTCCACCTCTCTCCAAACCTACTGCAGTAGCAAAGATCACCTTAGCCCAGAGAGCAACCCCCATCTACCCACCCTGGAGATTCAACCGCTGCCCTTACACTCTTCTCCAGACAACTGAATAATGGTATAAAGACCACATTTATGATCGCTTGAAGGCTGACATTATAACCCTTACCTTAGGAAGGCCACAAAGCACTCACGTAGTTAAGCATCCTCCCTCCTTGGTCTCACTTTCTTCCCAAATTTGTTTTTAAGTGGTTCTGTATTTCATTCTTGAAGAGCAAGCCTGGAAACCTTTATTTGAGCTAAACAAAGTAAACAGGAACTAAATCTGAATAAAAAGGTATGAAAATGAAGAATAGCTGGGACTATCCTAAGGCCACACATTACCATAAATAATAATGTATATTAATATAAGCAATCTGACTGCAGTGCACATTACAGTCAATGTTTATGTGATGAAATAACTTAGAGCAGGTCTACCCTTTCACTACTTTAAGTCATTCCAATTTCAGTTACGCTTGAGACACACACTGAGAAATTGCCAGGATGGTTCTCACATCGTGTCTACCCTATTTTAATAATGTTGGCATCTGGCTGCTTGCCATCCTATTTTCCTACTTTATTTACAGAAATCAATAAAGAGATTACCATTCAAATGTTTTGATCAATTATATCAATATAGCCTCACCATGGGTGAGAAAACAAATTAACTATAATAAAACCAGAAAACTAATATTAAAATGAAACACAAATTTTACTTCCAGAGGGGTACATCCACTCCCAGTGGACATTAGATAAATGATTGACTGGCACGATGAAGAAGTTACCAACACAATTATTATTTGTACATATATGTGTGGTAGATGTTCCCCACACTCAAGGTTGTGACAAGTTCTACATTTAAAATATAAATCCAGCCTGTTCTGTATGAAAAAATAACATATTCCTCTTTTCTTTGTACTTTGGTGTCACCAGAATGCATATTAGGAGAAGTTACAAAGTATGCATTTCTAGAGGCTGCTTGGAAGCGCATAATGTTTAAGACAGTTTTCAGATTCTCTCATTTGCCACTTAAAATTGAGTCTAGATTTCTCAAAACGTGAAGCTCATTGAAATCCATTGTAAAGGTCACACTAGAAAGACTCACAGTTTTCCCCCTTATCCCACTGTTTTCAGTAACAAAGCTTTTCATCTAGAAGAGACTCGACTACATGAGAAGTTATTTTATGGTACTCAACACTAGAAGTACCTAAAAAATTAGGGAAGCTGTGTTTATTCCCAAAGCAAGTATTACAAAGCTCTGCATTTTCAGATGGTCCAACTGATAAATTCAAAGTCTGTTGGTCTATAAAGAACAGTTGGCAAAGTGAGACAACCTCATTTCTGCTCTAGAGCACTAGCTGCCAGGAGGGATAGAAAAAGGAAAAAAAAAAAAAAAAAAAAGGTTGTGTAATTAATTCAAGACCACAGACTCAAAAATGTCCCAAAGCAGCCAGTAAAACTGAGGAATGCCAAGAAATCCGAGGCAGTGGCACAGTTTAACAGCCTCGAAGGTTGGTAACACTACAGACGTTTTCCCAACGTGATTGTCCCTCTCAATCACACTAGTTTTGAGTTTTTATATTTCCTGATAACTAGTCCCAAGCTTCCATTTTCCCACAACCTGCCTGAAACCCAAGTAACACCACCTGATGCTGTAATTATAAAACCTCCATTAGGCTACTGGACAGACAACATCTGACAGAGGAGGAAAAAAAAGTAACACCAGCATTTCTGAAACGCATCAGCTTGCTAGCACGTGGTCTTTTCTAGTTTCTTCACTGTATTTATTCTGCTAAGGAAGAAAGCGGTTTTGCCTGGTGCCTTAAGACATGAGATCTTCCAGTCAATTGCCATTCACCATTTGCTGGACCTGAAATGAACTGATCCATGGAGTGCAGCAGCATTTCCAATCTGGCTGTGAAGCTGCTCGTCCTGGCCTTTAGAAACATCTGTGCTACGACCTCATGCAAACCACCTGCCATACACATGTACATCTATGGAAGAACCTCATGCAAACCATCTGCTATACACATGTACACCTATGGAAGAATTCAATGAATCTAACGCTAATAGAAGAGACCAAAGAGAGATAATCCTCCCCTTTTAGATGTCAAGAGCATTATGGGAAAAAAAAAAAAAATCAAATTAAACTTTTCATCATACTCAAGGCTGTTTTATCACAGTGTTAAGAATAGACATGTACTTTTGGACATGACAGAAGCACGTGATTTTTATGTTGGTGCTTTTCTGTATACTTATAGCAGGAAAGTATAATAGCATATAATCACTATATGTCCATGTACATTGCTCTTACGTAGCTGATGCTCAAATTCAAGTTTATCCTAATGAGTTCTATAATACCTGCTGGGGCATCAGCAGCCTTTTCACTGAAGTCAGTAACCTCAGTCCTTAGTGTTCATCTTCTCATTTACAGTTCCGTATCATACCCTCCCAGACACCTACAAAGCCTGAAATACACAAAATTATCAAATTTGCAGGGCGTTCTCTCTAGATCATGTTAGTTGCCTCCAGGTAGTGCAGAATTCATCTATCTTCCTCTAGCTGTCACACTTGTAAATGTGTAAACTCATGGCATTCCAAAACCAGGCTATTTCTAAACTGAAAAGTTTAGATCTTTTCCCTCTCGGAGGGATTAAGAAAACTTTTCAGTTTTTGGTACAAAAAAAACCCAAAAAACAAAAAAGCAAACACTGCTCACTGTTCTAATGCAACAGGTAGTAAAATTATTTTAATCATTAAAGCTAAAAAATCCTGGTACTTACCTTTTCACACTACCTATATTTTGTTCAAAGTGAGTACTAAAAAATGATACTACAACAGTAACACCTTCTGCCAGGAGTGAAAATAAAACTGTTACAGGAACAGTACCTTTTCACTCCTCATGTGGGCCAATAAATCAGACAAGCACTTGACCTAAAATTTGCCAAAAACCTTCGCCAACGATTCATATAAAAAGGAAACCAGCCATTACCAAGCCATAATTTAGCCCTGTGAAGTACCTACACTAGGCAGAGCTCTGTGGGGAGTGAGAAGAATTGACATTTTCTCTGTTATATGTTAAATTTTATGCAAAGTTTCTCATACTATGAAGCATGCTACTGTAGTTCTTAATGAAGTTCTTAAGCTCTTAGAGTTAAATCAATCTTAGACTTCAGAATTAATAACCAAGTGCGAAGGAGAGAAGCAAAAATGCCTTCCTAAAATCTTACCTAAAATTCATTTCAGTACTGTACCAGATCAGAGTAGGAGGGATAAGGGACTGAAAACTTTTGGGAACAAACAAAATTAACAATTCAAACTCCTGAAAAGTTGAATCTGTCACAGCAACTGAACACACACAAACAGTCCAGGAATGATACACATTGCCACAGGGTATTTTTAATCAGACTTACTATTTTTGGTCCCTTCTTTAAATTCATTGTCTAGTAGCATGTTTATGGCGCACTGGACCTCACAGTCTGTAGTAAAACACCATATTTCCATGGATGTAACTGTACTAAAACACCACATCCCCTGCTATTGTGGAGTGTACCCCCTTGCCACAGAATTATGCTTAAGAATCAGTGCTTTGTTTTTACAGCACTTTCTTACCCTCACAGCACTGCTGGCACATTTTTTGAGGCTAACCAATTTCTTGCTGTCTCCCTGAAATAATAGCTGCAGAAAGTGAGAACTGACCACTTCAATCAATAAGGTTAAGTTTGATCATTTCACTACCCCTGTTGTTAGCCTTTTAGTTTGCCTTACATTTTAATAGAAAACCTATGAACGTACTTGCTCTCCAATTCAAATGATCTTTCCCATCTCCACAAGTGCTGTTACTAATTCAGCAGCAAAGATTAGGTCTCTAGAAAACTAGTCTTCTGTTTTCTTGCAGTCCCTGACCGTGCTGGTAGAAATCACTTAGGAGACCGTACCGCATCAAGTGAGCCACTTTGGTATTCTTCTCTTCAGCATACAGCATACCTACTATCCATCACATTTATTGATATAAATGGCATTAAGCAGTACTATTCTAACGAGTTTATATGGTGGGAGAAATTCTGAGAATATCAGATCAAGACATATGCTTGGGTTTCAGTTTTTCCAGAACTACGTTAGATAGCCCCAAAAATTTCTTACCCGCTTACCACTTACCATAGTGAAGCTAGCTACAACCAATAAATTTATTACAAGCACTAAATTTATTAATGAGACCAAAAGACAGCTTGGTTATTAATAAACAGAAAATAAACTCCCCCACAACACTTGCGAGACAAAAAGAAAGGCTCAAGTCATCTTATGTATGACTGACTTAATAGCTACAATAAATACACAGAAACAAAATTGTTAATTTGGCAACCCGACAGCTTTCATCTAATGCTGGGTGACAGCTAACATACAACTTGTGTGTTAAGGAGTCTCTCTGAGACAAAACTGTACATTTTGTAAACTGTCCTGCAGGAGCAATACCTACATAGTTTCAAGCCGATAATCATCCAAAATAGTTTAATGTTATCCCTGAGTGGTGAAGAGTAAAGAATGGACTAGGGTTTTAATTACCTAGCAGCATACTACTGCTAACTCCCAGCTGTTCACAAGAGAGCTCCATGATCCAGAAGTGGGGGGAAAGCAGATAGGGATAATTCCTAAAATATTTCTCCACTGCAACAAGTTTAAACAGGTCCATAATACTGATCACTGGTCATTTCTCAGAAAATTAAGAATTTAAAGTCAGCTTCAAAGGCCAGCTATTTTCAACAAGCAGAACGAACCTTAGGCTCCACAATATTCCTTTTCCATTTTATTTCCTCTCTGTTTGCAATATTATTAAACTGCTGATCTACTCAGTAAAAAACAGGTAATGGGTATTTAAGAAAAAAAAAATAATAGAAAAATAAAAAAATGGAAAGAATCCCTTTAATGCTTCTTTCATGCATGTTATTTGAAATGGTGCTACAGTAAAAGTAGATCCAGTGCTCCTTTTAAGAAAAATACAACCAAACAGTTGTATTTAGTCTCATTTTTCAAGTTTCCTTTTCCCAGTGCCCTCCCCTCACCCCCATTACATTCTTTTTATTAAACAAAGAGAAATATTTAAGGGAAGCCGAAGAGATTCACATATTCCATCTATTTCACATATAAGACGGATGGCTTTCCTGAATGTACCAAACATATTTCTGTTTCATAACACAGCCCTGAAAATGCCAGAATTCTGCTCTAATCATCCAAGATACCCAACCAAGTCTTTGTACTCAACATATTACCATGTATCACTCCTAGAACAAAGTGTCATTGACAAAGGGAACCTGATGCAATTTATTTCACTGTCGCTTGCATATTATTTCAACTCTAAGACAGGACAGGCAGTGCTTTTCTTGGCAGCTGCAGTAAGGCTGGTGCATTTCAAAGCTTTGAAGCCAAAGGTCAAAATTTTAGCCACTGAAGAAGTTAAAAACTCCTCCAGTGCAAAATCTGTGTCCCGCTATTATTAAGAAGGTGAATGCAGAAAACAGTAAGGCATTTATTGAATATTGTAAATAACAATTTCTGGGGTCAATACGGTCTAAAGATATTCTAAACTTATTTAAGTATCCTCCCTGAAGTATACCATAACAGAGTCAGATCCAGCCACAAAGCTTGCTACCTGACACTGCAGCTCACCCTGTCATCTGTCCAGTGAAAATTCCTCCCATCTGCAAACAGTTAACACAGCTAATCCTTCAAACAAGTATATTTTTTAATGCAAAATATACCACTTTTCGATATCCGCTGCTTTCAGAGTGAGCGCCTCTGTCTTCGCTGACAAGTTGAATGCCAGCTCTGAGCTTGACATGATGTATAAAAATGTCAAATTATCTCATTACAAAAGTTTTAAGTGAAAACATAGATGAATACAAATGAGAGTACCTCTGCAGGGAACTCCTATGACAAATCGGATCTTTGTCACTGAATGAATGACATATTTGATTAAAGAATTTTCCCCAAGCAAAAATAATTTCACCCGCACACCAGTCATGTTTTTTTCAAATGCAAGCAATTTCCTTTAATCCTTAAAAGCCTGCATGCAACGCATAGTTATTACGCAGAGCTATAACCACTTCCAAAAAGGAGCAGATTATGATTTATCACACTGGAAACCATCTTTCTCCACTAGCTGTCCTCTGGATCTCTATGGAATTAGGGACTTGATCCAATTATTTTCCATAAAAGAGGGTCTGAAAAACAAATAGCTTAACAAAAGCCCTACGAAGAAGAATACTGCTCAGAGCGTTCGATTCACACATACACTATGCCAGTGGGGTGGGTCCAAGGAAGGCAAATGATTTTGAAGAGCCAGCTACCACTATAAAAGTTGCCAAGAAACAGGTGCTAAATCCGTATCAGAAGCAGTGAGAGCGAAGGGAGGAGACACACCCACAACTCCCAACACAGTGTCTTTCTTCAACTGATGTCCTGTTGGAAACGGTGACATTTTCTCAAGAGCTGCCAGGTCATTCCCAGTGTCAGTTTAGCAGCATCACACCTTGCAAATTCCGTTCAGCATGGTGATGCGCACCAGGCTTTAAAAGAAACAAAAGACTCGGAATGCAGAGCAACAGATCATATTGGATATTGTATTTTAAGCGGGGGCAATTTATTAAAAATTGATGATTCAAGGACTGGAGCATCTCCCTTATGAGGAGAGGCTGAGAGAGCTGGGACTCTAGCCTGGAGAAGAGAAGGCTGAGGGGAGACCTTATTAATGCCTACAAGTATCTCAAGGGCCGGCTGA
>JAOXJM010000004.1:7121685-7144946 GCA_026413425.1 Tringa solitaria
TGATCTCTATGGTCCCTTCCAACTCTAAAAATTCAGTGAAATTCAGTGAAAAAACAACAATAACAGCTCACGACTTGATCAGCTCCCCCTTGCCAAGTAAAGCATTCGGCAACGCCTGGCTCTCTGGGTTGGTGTGAGGGTATGCGGCTGTGATACAGAGCTGTGCACGGTACCTCTCCCTGTAGCTTCCAGAGTGTGTGTGTTTATGTGTGTGTGTATATATATATATATATATATATCCCCGCACCTTAGGGCTCGGCGGCCACAGGCTGCTCCCCCCGGGGCCGGCTGGGGGCTTGCGGAGCTCCCCGCGGCCCTGCGGCACCGCCGAAGCCGCCAGTCTGAGGGGACGCAGAAGGGTCCGGGGCACGTCCCGCGGCCCCACCGCCGGCCCCGGCAGCCCCCGCTACGTGCGGGGCCGGCAAGCGGGGGGGCGAGCAGCCCCGGCCCAGCGGGGGCAGCCTGTCAGGGGCTCAGGACGAGCGCACCCACCTGCGCCGGGGCTGGAGCAGCCTGACCACGGCTCCTCCCCGGACAGCCCCCCCCCCCCAGCCTGCAGGGGAACCCACTGCGGGACACACACACACATACACACCCCGCCATAACAATCACCTCAGGAAGGCGCAGCCCCTCCTCTGCATACCCCGCACCAGGGTCGGGCACCGCTCCCGGCACCAGACATCCCGCACCTCCGCACCCTCCCCTGCCCCACTAGGGGGAGAGACCCGGCGACGGCGCCCGCAGCCATCCCGGCCCCCGCCCGCCACCCTGCGCTCACCGCCCGCCGGGCTCCCGCCTCAGGCCGCCGCTCGCTCCCTCCCTCCGCTCTCTCTCTCTCTTTCGCCGGCGGAGAAGCCGCAGCCCCAGCAGCACAATATGGCGAGCAGCAGCCTCCGCAATGGAGCTCGGGAAATAGAAGGGAGTTACATATTCATGGCCGGGGGTGGGCAGGGGGAGCGCGGATGGGGCTGCCGAGACCGGGCCGCCCAGCGCCCTCCTCCTCCTCATTCCCTCCCCTCCGAGGCGCGGCGGCAGCTGGGGTCTGCTCACTCCTTTCCCCGCCTTCCCCACACCTTCGCTGCGGCCGTCCGGCCCCCCGCTCCCCGCCGTCTGTCAGTGCCAGCCCAGCGCTCCCGTTCCCGGTGCCCCCCAGACCCCTCCGTGCCGCATCGCCCGCCGGGGCACCCCCACCGCTGCCCTCCACTTACCTCAGCCCGCGGGCCCTGCTCTCCCGCCCCACGGCCCCTCTCCATTAACGGCCCACACCGGCGCTGAGCCCTCAGGCGAGCCGCGGCCCCTGCCCCGAGCCGGCGCCGCGGGCCTGGAGCGGCGCCAGCCGCCGGCGGTGTCGCCTGGCGAGGGGGGGGGAGGGTCGGGAGGGAGGGTCGGCCGCCCTCCCTGAGGTAAAACCGCGGTGGGCGATCGCTGCGATCCCGTATTTTCCACTCAGCGCCGCCGAGGAAGGTGTGGGGGCGGCAGGGCCGAGCCTCCCGCAGCCCCGGTGCCTGCGGGTCAGCGTGAGGCGGTGCGGGTACCTCCGTGATGAGAGAGGCGGGCAGGATGGCGGCGGCGGTGTCCCGGCTGAAGCCTGGACTGACCCCGAAAAGCCGCTTGTGTCACATCTTCGAGGTGAAGGAATGAAGTTATTAAATTGTCTTTGGGCAAGAGCAGGCCTGTCGGCCACAGAACCCAGTGGGCCAAGCCCATGGCCTCCAGCTCGCCTTTGCTGGGCTTTCCTCCCAGAACATGCCCTCTGAACCCCACAGCTCTTGGCCCATCTTGATCTTGGCCACCTTTCCGAAGAGAAGAACGTGTCTGCCATTTGTAGGCCGTGAGAGGAAGCTGGACCCAAGGGCAGGGCTGAACCATGAGGCCGGGGCAGCGTGGCATCGAGCCCAAGGTAAAGGCATGCTGCCATCTTCACGCTCCTCAATAAAGGGTTGGAAGCTGAGGCAAGATTTGGCGTTGCTTGTATTTAAGGCACAAAAATGCACGTTAGATGTTTTCAAGCATCTCAAGCCCGCTCTGCTGTAGTAACATTAAATAAGCATTTGTCTTCTGGTGTCTGCATTTTAATGTTTGTTAAATTAAGATACTTTTTATGACTTTTGGGTCTTCAGCTGTGCCTTTATTGGTCTTGTCATTAACTGTTTTATAGCAAAAGCAAAGTGGTACGCTTAGTGTAATTAAATCCGGTGCAAGTAAAAAGTGAACAGAGATCACCTTGTGCGATGTAAATTTGAATTAATACTTCAGTCTTTAATGATGCAGCAACATCATTTAAGCTTATCCAATATGGAGTATTTAAAGTTTTCCTAGAGTTTTACTGTTAATATTCTCATAATTGGAATATTAACAAAGTCCTGGTTTGGTCTTTTTCCCTCTTTGCAAAACTTCACATATTTTTAAGAAATGTTAGCCTATGTCAGGTTATTTCTGGTCATTCTAAGTAACTATTTTTATGTAGTAGCTTTCACTCCCTCATGCTCCCTGTGACCTACACCGCAGCCTATATAATTAAATCCTCACAAGAGCTTGATAAGATAGTCAGCAATAACATCTCTGTTTAGTAAGTGTGATCAAATGTCTCAGCTAAATCTCAGAGGGAGTCAACCAGGAACAGGATTTAACAGTCCTTTTTTTGTTCCTAATTAGGTTTTTTAAAAGAATTGTTTTTCTTAAATGGATTGTGTTTAATCCATTTAATTGTTATTTGTTTTTAAATGTTTAATGTTTTAAACGTTTTAAATGTTTTTTTAATGTTTTATGTTAATGTTTAAGTTAAATGTTAAAGTTCAAAGCGGGTACAGAACAGAAAAAGAGATTCTAATAAGTTCCTCTTTTTAGAATGAAACTGGTCATAATTAATGCCTGAAATTTTCCTGATGTTTCAGCTTTTCATGAGTGCCAAGGAGAGGAAAGCATAGTCTGTCAAGCTATTGCTGAACCAGAAAGTGTCCTTTGGTGGAAATTGCTTCACTTGTTAATCGTGTGCAGGACTGCGGTGAGTGAAGTAGTTTGTATGTTAACGTACCAGTGTTAGTCAAAAGATTTTTGAGAGGAAAAAAGCTAAATGAATATTAGGTCACTGAGTGTTGCAGAAATAAGATTTGCAAAATGAAAGCAGAATGTTGGAAGGAAGGCAGATCTCCGAAGGCAGATGGAGTGCAAGGTGAATTGGAAGCATCTGGTAAAATGCAAAACTATACTGGTATGCAAATTAACAAATTCTAAACATTTTTAAGAACATTTTATTGAAAGGGGGACAAAAAGAAATTCAACATGGCTAATTTGTGCCAGTGTTGTCCAGCTCACCGTATATATAAGAATATTTATTTGATTCTTTTTTGTATTTCCTGTATTTACCATTTAATAGCAGCACCACAGCTCATCTCTGCAATGTGGTGTTCTTGCTACTTTTAAGGATGCAAAAAAACGCTACCAAATATGTTTCAAGTGCAGGCTGTCAGTCTGCCAAGACATCCACATGAAGAAGGTTGAGGGGAAAAACGTGAGGGGAAAAACGTGAGAGGAAAAAGGGAAATTTCCTGTTGAGGGGAAAAATGTGGTGCAGATGCACAGCTCTGCTCCGTACCAGGTACCCTGCTCCATGTAGAAGCCAGGACACTACTGCCTCGGCACTACAGGGCCTGGGGCCAGCATCCTGGGTGGTACAAACAGGGGTAAGGCCAAGAAATCAAGGGGGAGGATAGCTCCTTCTTCTCAGTGCTTATTGGATCACATCCAGATACCATGTCCAGTTTTGGGCTCCTACTGCAGGAAAGGCATTGACAAACTGGAGCTAGGTCCGGGAGCCCCCCAGGGTGGTTGGGGCTGGAGCACTGAGAGGAGAGGCCATGGGAGTAGGGCTTGGTCGGTCTGGGGCAGGGAAGGCTTTGGGGACCCTACACCATCCAACCTTTTCCCGTGAGGTTACTGAGAATATGGAGCCAGGCTTTTCTCAGTGTTGCAAGGGAACGAGGTGAGAGGTGACAAGAAACTGAAACAAGAAAGGTTTGGACTGAATGCAAGGGAAAAACCCATTCCCCGTGAGGACACTCAAGCAGCAGCACAGTTTGCACAGTGCCATCTCCATTCTTGCAGGTTTTCAAGCCTTGAGCAACCTGGCCTGATGCCAGAGCTGACCTGCTTTGAGTGGGAGAGGGTGGACAGGGACCTCCTGAGGTCACCTCCAGCCCAATTTATCCCATCATTCTGTGATTCTGCACTCACAGTGCAGACAAGAAAGCCTGGGATACTGGTAATATGATATTTCAAACCTTTGTGAGCATTTTTGTTCTTTGCAGCTTTCTCTGCAGCGGGTAGAAAAACCATGCAGCATGATAGCTGAAAAAGCTTTCATCAGCTCGTGGTTTTCACTGTTCCTGGTGTAATGGAAACATTTCTTCTGTTCCTTGCAGCAGCAAAATAATAGTAAAGAAAATTACTCGAGTCAACTGAGACATGCTGTTTCCACGTCCTCCTTCCAGGTAAAATATTTATTACCTGTTAAAGTGATTGAAGGTCACCTATTCACTGCCTTTTAGAAACCAGTAAAAATAGAGAAGGAAAATGAAAATATAAAGTACTCCAATTTTAAAAGTCTGGAGGCAGGGAACTGTAAATAATGCACAAAAGGTGGGAGCGGGCAGGAGGAAATGTCCGTGTTGGTGCGTTGCTCTGCTGTGGTACTATACAGTAAAGAAAGATGAATGTATAAATAAATGATAGTAAGGGAAAAATACACGGGCAGTGGATAGGTAAGATGAGGTAAGTTAATTGGTGGTATCCCAGGTAGGCTGAGAGACTTGTCTGCCCCAGCATTAGTAAAATACTCAACCCTTTTTCTCATGCTGGCTGCCCCTGTCAAACAGATTTCTGGGGCATTTACCCTTTCTGCAGGTTACAAAGTGTATACAAAGCAACCTTTCTTAGGGTCAAATGAGATACAAGCAAGGCAGGAAGAAAGGGCACTGAGCTCAGAATTGATGGTTGTGCTACAATTTAAGATTTAGATGCTTCAAAAATAAAGCAGAGGCACGCAAGCTGCACGATCTTTAATGGAAAATGTTCAGTGTTATGAATGGGAAAGGAGGAAAATTAACCAAGATTTCTCAGCACAGATTGTATTGTGGCAGGTCACGTTCTAGAGGAAGTTCAGAATGCAAGAAAACCCTCTGTATACTTGCATCTGATGCTAGTGTTGGTTCCGTCTTCAAAGCTAAACTAAGAAACATTTGCTTGACAATGGTATCTTGAACTGACAGGTGCCGTTGGCACAGGTAGATGGACTGGTGTGGCTGTAATTGCGACGTACCTCTTCCTCTTGCTAGAGCTGTAATAATCTGGTGAAAATGTCCAGTGGCAATCCAGAGGAAAAGCCCTTTTCTGGATCATAAGAGAGCTGCAAAAAGGTATGGTAAAGGCAGGAATTAAGCCCTTCCATCAAATACTTTCATGAAGGCATTGTATTTGAAGTAGGGTTCTCTGGCTGTAGCTGGGTTTAGACCCAAAGCAATCAATGATACAGGTACATTTCCTGCCAAGACAGACTAGTTAGGTTACTAAAGTAACAACATTCAAATGGGCATCTTGAAAATAAGTGTAAGGAGTTACGTTGGATATACTTACTAGTGGTGTAGTAGGTTATGCTTAGCAGTAATAAACATGTGGAGATACAGGTGTATCATCTGTTACAGTAGTGGGTCACACATTCTGGATGGTTTTTGGTGTATGTGATGAAAATAAATCAACGTCTATCAGAAACAGTCAGCTCTGTTAGAATCTATATTAATTTCCTGGACTGATAGTTAAGATAAAACTCTGGTAAAATATTTGCAGAACTTTGTAAAGATGGTGGCTTTCTTTTGAGACTTGTAGGCAAAAATAAATGGGGAGCAGGAAGCCATGGAATACTAATTACTCATAGAGATAACATGAATAAATGGGCATTGTAGCAGGATCCATGTTACTCAAGGATCAAAATGCACAAATTGGAGATTCTGTCAGTTTTATTCTCCTGGAAAAAAAAATTTTGCATGAGACACTACAGGATCTTCAGTATTCAGGCCCCACCATTATTCAGTTCTTGATTTCAAAAAGTTACTGAAAACCAGTATGTAGCCAGCATTTGGACAATCAATGCTGACTCAAGAGGGAAAGATATTATTAAAAATAGCAGTTTGTAAATTCTGAGTGATGCTAGGAGTAGCAGAGGTGGGAGCAGACAGTAACATAGTGGATCTTATTTAGGAAGGGTCAAAGACTTGTTTTCTCCTCCAATGTATCCTAAAAATGTTGGTGTATCTGACTGTAATATAGCCTGAATAAATTCATGACTGCAATGCACTTATTAAGCAGTGTGCAAAATAGCAAAAGATTTTGAGTAAGCAGGGGCATAAAATCTTCTGCCAGCTTTGATGCAAACAGTGTAAGGCCAAGTTCTCTAGTGCAGATTGCTTATGAGAAGGCAAAGATGAGAGAGACTGTAGGAAAAAAAATATCTCAACTCTTAACTGGCAATATAGTCTAACAGCTTTGGTAGTTGTATGGGTCATGAAGCATTCCAGTGTAGATACAAGCCAAACAATCATCCAATCACAACTGGTGAACAACAGTAGTATGGTGGTATCACTAACTGGTGGTAATTTAGAACTGGTAGTCATTCAAAGGTTCTGAAAGTAATCATATCAGAAGGTAAAAACAGAGGTCAAAACTGGCCAAGAACTTCAGGAGTAGCTGCAAGATAATATTATCTACTTATAAAAAAATGATGTTTCAGGCAGTGATCAAATTATTTTGTCAATTTAGAAAAGGAAAGACAGTTCAAAATACCACACCCCCCAAATTACAGAAATGGCCATACAAATGAAAAAGTTAGTATATGAAATTAATATTCTTTAACATTTCAAAAGGCAAAACCTGAAACTCGCTTAGACTAAAAAAATGTATTTACAAAATCTATAGCCTTAGGGCTTGTGCTTGAAAATACTCAATGTTTTCAGAATATTCATGCTCTGAGTTGACATTTTATGTCTCCTTAGCTTGTGAAATGTCTTCAAGGCGTATTAAGACATTTGACTGAAGTAACAAAGCCAGATAATTAGAGGTATCATTTGTAAAGACATGCTTAATTTGGACTTCTGGAGTGGGGTAGCATGCACTTAATGGCTGGTATTAATTCTTAATTTGATATTTAAGACAGTATATTAACAGTTATAGAAAAGCAGGGAGACAATGCAATTATTTAATCAGGTAATTAGACAGCTTATTAAACATGTGTTTATTTGGTGGGAACTTTATTTTAGGCATTTCCTTTATCCCTTTAATACAGTAAAAGAGAATTAATTCCATTTAACTAAAACATATTGCACAGCCACAACAAAAACAAAGGTAATAATTGTTTCTTCTTGCATGTGCTGCCAAAGGAAATCAGAACTGAATAGATAGAAGCTGTTTATCTGCCCAAAGTAGCAACTTTCTGAGGTGTTTCCAGCCGTTCAGGTACCCTAACATAGGTGTGACTTTGCTAGTTGCTAGTTTACATTTTGGTGTAGATTCTTGCACATGAAGCCAACTGTCTGATCCTACTTTCTTGTGCTCTAAGCTATACTTTCAGAATGCACTGAACTTTTTTGGCTTGAATTCACTAGTGATTTAATCTCTGATAACAAGAGTATTATTCTTGTCCAGAATTTATTTCCCTTTATTTCAAGGGATGAGAGTAACACATGTGTTTTCCTTCTACTTGGGGGATGTTGTGCATTATGACCTGTTCCATGTAGCTAACGGATATTCAAAATTCAGGCTATAAAAAATAAGCTAATGGATACCCTTCCATTCCCAGAAATCCAGGGCCAAGATATAAAAGAATGGTAACTCATTATAAGCAACTAGGAAAGCAATAAAATGTTGCTTCTCTTGACTGCGAAGTCAAATGAGAATACATCTAGAAGCAAAAACATGATAAGGAACTCCATTCTCTATATCATGGCTCTAAGACTTTAACACTCCCAGCCTGGGAGTATTCTTTGCTTTCCCATGGAGCACTTTTGTTCCCTTTTGAAGGAGATTAAAGTATGTGTGTGGCTGGCAAAGTGTCACCGACCTCCTTCTGTTCTCTAGTCGCCATGTGCAGTAAAGGTTCTTAATCCTTTCTTCTTTTCTTGAGGGACTAAGTCCTGCCATCCCATAACGTGCCTCCCACTAGTGTCGTGGCTAGGGGCCAAGGCTAGTTTCTGCTAATACGGTTATTCCTTGCAAAGGTGTGAATGAAAAGCGAAGTCCAGAAGAAAAAATTCCAAAGGTGAATGAGGGAAGTGTGCTACGTGAATAGTAATAAGAAGGAAGCAGGAACTCGGAAAGCAGCAGCACTGAGAGAGTTCTGAGTGAGCAGTGGGCAGAATAGCTGAAAAAGCCCCCTACAAGAAAAAGAATTGTAGTGGGGATACAGGATTAGGAACTTCCCTGCTCTTACTCTTTGACAGAATGATTCAGGCCCACTTTATTTTCCAGTGTGTCAAATGACTGTGTCTGAAATCCACAGTGTGGGTTGGCAGCAAAGAGAAAGCACGTAGCTAAAGCATTAGAGTTTGTTGGGGTTCTAACAAAGAAGTTCACCCAAGATATTTAGGGCAAGTCACACAGTATCCAGCCAGTTTTGGAGTGTGCCATGACCTCTTCTTGGGACTTGAATTTCCAAGCAAGTTTGTGTTCTGTGCTGCTGGTAACTTTTCAAATTTAACCAAAAGCTGTAATTTAATTTTTCCTAATTATGTTTCCTGTGCTATGCAGGGGCTTGTTCAATTAAGCAGTTGTTTCAAAATAATTACAAATTAATTATTGCAAATCTGCTTTAAAGACTTAACATTTCTTTGTTAGATTTGCAAAGGATGACTTTTTGAAATGCTTTAGTGAAACAGAAGCTATTACTGCAGTTATCTTTCTCTGCAAAAAGGACAGGAAAGAGGACAGAATATCGGCTAGGTGTCAAGCTGCATCTGTTTTTCCTTTTTACTTCTTTATTTACCTTTTGCATTGTAACAAGTGGATTGAGAGGAAAGAGATAATTTTTAGTTAGTTTTTTTACCTTCTTGTTTCCTCAAAATGGTTGAGGAGATTTTGCATATACTTTCAGAAGGATCTAAGTAGTCTCAGGGCGAAGAGGAACACAGAATGCTTTGGCTCTGGAGCCTAGCAGAGGTAGTTTGAACAGAAATAGGGACATGATAAAGCCATTTGTACAACTTTTTGATTTGAGTCAGCAAACATGTTTCTGATGTCCTGTCCTCTGCAGTGAGGAAACGAGTGTGAATTAACACCTATTGAATGTGGTTTCCCATAGGGGAAATTCTGTACACGATGTTTTGAAAGAGTTTTTTGATTTTTGTTTTTTTTTAAATAACTATATACACATTGCAAAGACAAGGTGAAAGGCTGTTGAAGCATGGAAGGTGGTAGCGTTTGGGGGAATTGCTTTACAGGCTGAGACTAACCTATAATAAAGCTGTCTCTTGCACTGATGAGCTGCTCATTTGCAGTGAAAAAATTGTGCTGTGTCCTGGAAAACAGATTTAATGATTGCTGTTCTCATCCTAGAGCTCTAGGCAATATTTTAGGTATGTGCAATATTTTAGGTATGTGACACAAGGCAGCATGGCAGTAAGATTAGAAATGGGGCAATGTTTGTGGGTAGAAGCAGTGCTTCTATACAAGCTCTCCTTGGGACCTGAAATAGAAGCAGCAAACTTCAAACTGAGTGTAGATGGAAACACTGAGCTTGCCACTGAATGCTTCTATACTGAAGGCCTAACTTGTAGTTGGTTAATTCAGCTATTGATCTCGAATTGGGTGCAAATAACAGCTTTTTCGCAATAGCTACCTGGGTGATATAACTATCTGGTGCCCTCTTGCGGAGTTTTTCCCCTCAGATAATGGTAGAATGAAGTATTTTACTCCAACGTCGCAGCATCTGCAAACATCTCTTTAAAGAAGAGCACAAATAAGTTTAGTCACACTTGTAATTGTAGCTATATGAAACAGATGCAATCAAATATGGATGTTTTTTTCTGCAATTATTAGTACAATCCTGCCAGTGAATGGCACAACTAAGAGCACTTTTGTTGAAGTTGTTGAAGGTTTATGTTTGCACTGCAAAGCACGCAAGAAGGTAAGTATGAGGATGTCTTGGCCTATTGTGTTTGTCTCTACAAGGCCATTTAAAAAGTGATAAAGAAGAGTATATTTTTAACTAGACAGTTGAGAATAAGGGCAGAAGTAGGCAAAGAAGAGGAGAGAGAAAAAAATCCTGGAAAAAAATCAGGATACAGTCTTAGTAATCCCTGGCTTGAGCATGTTACAGCTAATCAATGACTAGTCCTTCTCTCTTTTTATATTTTATTTTAAAGGATTTCTCATAGCAGACATACCTTATTTTATAGCTGGTCAAAGCTTGCGATCCCCATGTGACTATATCATCAAGTGTGGGCTAATTTCTGTAAGTGGAGAACCTCAACAGATGATTGTGCCATACTTTTCAGAGGCTGGTTAAATTTTGCAAGACTATCCCTGGCCTATGTATTTCAAATATAATTCAGAGGTTTTCTTTTAACTCATCTGTTTTTTCCATTATTCAAACTTAGCAGTAACCTCAAGAAATTTTAAAAAATAGGTGTATGCCAGCTGTGTTCTTGTTCCAAGTGAGCATGTGACTCAGCATAGCAATTCTTCCCACTTCTTCATTACACAGTTTTTTTTTCATAAATGTCAAGAGCCGCTTAACTCAAAGACAGTCCTGCTGCTGTAGTCTGGACAGCCCTTGAATTTGGGGCACATAGATCTGAGCTCTAATTTATTTGGGGGTGGTAGTGCATATTGCACACAATCACGTTTCAGTCCAATTCTACTGCAGTAGAATTGTGCAGTGAGAGTGTTTCTTTCCAAGGAGGCCCACCCCAATTTCCACTTGTACTGCAGACTGCCTGTGTGAACCAGAGCAAGTCCTTAAGGTTTATGAATCAGCTCCCACACCTGAAGACAAAGATAACAATTCTCAGATAATCTTCTAAACAGCCGTTTGAATTAGGGATCTGTAGTGGACTTTGATAAGTGCTGGGCACAGGCATTATGTTCAGGTAGAGCTCTAAAGAAGAAATAATTTCTCTTTTTGGGTTCCACTTCCACTCTTTTTTTCATTATTTTCACGGTAAGGGATGGAAAAGTGAGATCTTGGCTGTATGTTTTTTTTCTTGTTTTTAATGTCTGTGGTTCTGCTATTTGGAAAATTTTTGCCTTCCAAATGACCAGCAAGAACACAGTTTAGAGAAAAATAGCCTACACCTCTACAGCCTCACACATCTGGTTCCAATTTGCAGTAAGAGGAGAAATGAGATGTGTAATGCAGATTTATGAACACAGCAGATATATACATATACACACACGCGAATGCTGGATGCAGAAGGGTTTAAACCCTTTGGAATCAGTTAAATGAGGCATAAGGCTAGTGAGAAGTACATAACTGTTTGTTATAATGGTTTCCATGTCACTTGCAAAGAACTTGCATTTATGAAGCACCCCCCACTTCTCAATAGGGTCTGATAATGAGAAGTGCCTTGTTGCTGAATGCCTTCACACAGTAACACAATGGTAGTTCATCACTTATTCTTGCATTGTTCTTTTTTCCTTGCATGAAATCCATCAGAAAATAGATTTAGTAGTTAACTGCCTGGAAGTGAAATCCCATAAAACTGAGGGTCTATGTTAAAAGTTGTCAGAATTTAGTATTGTCTTTAGAACAAGCTGTGGAAAAGCTATAACCTATTTAAGGCAAAGAGGGGAAAATGGAACAAGCCAATCTTTACAGACAAGGAAACTGATGAGTATTAATACGCAGTCATTTTAAACTTCTGACAGGAGATAATTCCCCAGAATATTTGCATTCTGTAGTTAAAAAATGGCAGTATTAATGCATGTTTAAAATTATTCTGTTTCCATTACTGTCTTCACGGTTATTTGATTGGAAAGATTGATAATGTGCCTCAGGTTCCCTGTCATTAAAAATTTATTTTTCTGTATTGATTATTGCAACACACATGAGCAAGTTGTGATTAAAACAGATTATTTACATTACACAGCGGTGTGGTCTGCTGGGGCAGCACATTAACAAAGCCATAGAAAGTGGTTTCAGAGAGAGCTGACAGATTATTACAATGTTTATCATTGTTACAGTCTCAGTGGGAGTCTGGTTTAATCTAATTAACATAACAGTGGGAACACAATGACAATAAAAATTAGAAGCACTAAAGAATTCTTCTATTATGTAGCCAGTGTGACTGACTGGAAACGAGACATTACAATGAATGCAGAACAGGAGAACACTCAAGGGTGACTAATAGGTGAAAGAAGCTTTTTTTTGGTACTCATAAGATTAAGCTAGGATTTTTTTTCCACACAATGTGCTCTAAGCACCTACTTTAGGTATTCTGAGTTGCCCTCTCACTGCTTACATGCCTTTGAATCGACTAAGCTAGTCTTGTCAATCTGAAGGTCCTCTGAATCATACCTAAATTAGATGTATGGAGTGAGTTAAAGCTGAAGTTCGAGATTTCTGCCCGGGTCCAAACTTGTAAAAGTAAGCTACAGTACAATTTGAAGTTGGTCTTGGAAAGCTACAGGAGAGAAATTGCAGAAGGCATGGTTTGACAGATTTAATCAGGAAGACAAAATCTTGATTAAGTTCTTAAAAACACATCTTCATTAGTTTGGGCTTATTGATGGTTTGTTTGGGTTTTTTTACACTGTTTCAGTTACAACTTTGAAATAAAAAAAATTGAGGGGAAGGAAAGGAAGGAAGGTAGAAATTGACCATTGGGGTTCTCTTCAGGTAGTGATTCCATAATATCTACATAATTAAGATGCATGAGCTATACCTACTTTGAAAAATAATGAATGTCAAAGCTAAAGATTTTGAAACACCTTGAAGTTAGTAGAAGCAGGTGGGAGAAAGTTCACATCTTTTTTTTTTCCGTGAGCCAAAAAATCAGGGGTTTTGGTAATATTTTAGCAACGATAGAGAACACTTTGTTAAGAAAAGTTAAAACAAGCCTACTTCAAACCCTGAAAACAATTGAACGAATACTGTTTGAAAGGAGTTCCAGGCATCACTAGCAATAAGCTAAGCGGTAGTGGGAGGAAACTGTCAATAGATACCAAAACATTTACTACCATTAAAGAGTAGGCATTGTTGGAAGCTTTGTTATGTTCTTTTGTGTTCTTTACAGAACTGCCTACTGTGTTTTAGGAACAGGTATACTGAAGTAAATTATAGAGTAGGTGGTTTCAATTCATGAAACTTTGTGGGTTCCTTTTCCCGCTACTTTAGTGGTTTATTTTGCATAAGTCTAGTGGGTTGATGAGCATCAGGAGGAGTGGAGGAGGGACAACCTAAATCTCAATTAACACTAAACTAGTGAAGTCTAGAAATAGCTTTCACAAACTTTCAGGCTTAGCACATATCTTGGTCCTAAAGACTCACCTCCAGCAGGAACAGTTGGAGCCACACTATCTTATTCACCAAGGAGCTAAATAATAACACCACATCGTAGGTTAGTCAGACAAGCCAAAATTAAAAGTCCATTTTTCGGAGGCTTCATCCTGTCACTCAGCACTGGTTGAGGAAGTCTATAGACAAAAACTAAATCTGTGTCTAAAGAAATCAGTCATACAGAGTTCTTGGGCAATGAAACTATAGAGTACGCACCTGTTTCCACAAAGCAGCAGGATTTAAGTTTCCACAACACAACTGAAAACAAGTTTTTAATGTACTTTCTTTGAAATTATTTACAATAGTATTATGTAGCCACAGGTCAGAGAATAATCACACAGGCCACCCTGCCGCAAGATTTTTCAAAGGTACCCACAGAAAATGATTCACCAGTGTCTATAAACTTGTCCTGAAAACATGCAGCTACTTCTCATCCCCAGTCTACAAGTAAAACACTTTCTAAAATTTATAGATCAAATATGGTAAACATTGCAGCGGCACATTAGCCAGAAGTCAGGGCATTCTCAGTGTTGTTCTCCAAGACATTAATTTCTCTTCTTAGTTTCTCACAGTTTTTTGATGATAATTAAGAAAATATGATAAAGACAAGTCTTGGAACACTGAGTGGAGATGAGGAAGCAGTGTGAACGACTTGACAGTGTAAAAAAGACAAGAGGAAGGAAGGAAATAGAAGAGAAAGTGGTTTGGCAATCAGCCCGTGAGAGAAGGATGTAGAAATGTGGTGATTTAAGTGCTAGCCCCATATTGTTTCCTCTTATATGAATTCTTAAACTGCTTAGGGTTTGTGCCCCACTCCTTGCCTTTTGTGGGAGTTGGGACCATAAATTTTCATCTGCAGATAAAAAGGTGGGTTCATTTTCCCTCGCACCAGGGGAAGAGAACCCATAAGTGGAGCAAATTTTCTGTCTCAGAGCGGCTGTTTCAGATTGCTATAATCTCAGCTGGATGACCAGAGAACCTGCCATCAGGAGGCAGAGGTCAAGTCACACCTCCCTGAACTTCCTCTTCTGCAGATACAATGGTTCTTCTGTGGAAAACACTTAGATTTAGGACAGAGACACAAAATCTGTCTGCTTTTTCTTACCTCTGCAGAGTACAGGGGCAGTCACTGCTACATAGCCATTGCTACCTTACTACAGAGATGGAGCAGCAAGGAGGCTGCAGGTGGTATGGTGGTGGTGAGGAGGTAGTGAGGCTCAGATCAATTTGCTTCAACTTCAGCTGAACTCTATGAGGGGAAAGGTAGAAGACGTAGGAGGATTATTCTGATGAGGTGAAGACACTAATACCCATTCAGTGCATTTTGTGAACAGGGGAATTATTGTTGGTAAACTAGAGACAACGAGTGGAGAGCTGGCCCATGGTAAATTGAGGATGCTAGGAATAATTTTGCTTTGTAAAGAAAAATAATTGCCTGGTAACTCTTCATTAGCAAAGCTGAGGTCGCCTGGAAGCCTTTCAAGAGTGTAATGAGTGGACACAACCTAGGTGTCTGAAAAACAGGGAGGTAAGGTTTCTGGGGCAGGAGGGACTTTTGTACTGAAAGACCTTAGAAGAGGAGGAGGATGTTGTGGGAGGGTCTGTAACCAGAACAGCCTACACAAGTAAAGGTGCGGGAGAGGGCGCCAGATAGCAAGGAGTAACTTTTGGTGTTCTAACATCTTAATAGAATAGGGAGAGAACAGCTAGTTTAAAGTTTTGGTTGAGGTTATGTTTTGCATAACCTCAGAGAGTTGGAATGGACGACTGAGCATGCATGATTTCCGTAGGTAGTGCATTCAACATTCATTGACACAGGATATATGAACATCGACCAAAAATCTGATTCCTGTCATTTGTGTCAGTGACTCCAGACTTTCTTCAGTTGAAGGCATAATCATTATCACACCTCTATAACTACATGTATGAGAGCAAACCCAGTAGGAACTGTATAGCTTCTTTTATTCTTATTGCGTCACACTAGTACTTCGCCTACTGCCATGTGATACCACTCTCTAAAGTGAACTAGTTCCTTCTTAAACAAGAAAATTCATTTACAAAAGCTAAATTGATACAATTAGCATTGGCTGTCTGGGCTCCCAGAACACTGAATTAGTGGACTTTCACAGTCCTTCACCTATTTGTACAGGTTGCCACTTGATGCAAAACTTTCACTGGGCTGTCTTTAAATTCACATATTCAGACTACAATCCTGTTTCGCTGCTATGACAACCTATTGGCAAGAAGACCCCTGTGCACCACTAGTGAAAATCTTCGTAACTCATCTTTGCGTCTTTCCTCTACCACTGTGCTCTTAATAGCTGCAATTAGTACGTCCTGCCAAGCTAATGCCGCGCTTTTCCTCACCATCCCTTGCAGATACTTTTAAACACAGCAGACATAGCTGTCATTTATGCAACTCATTCTCTTGATAACCAGCATTGATGGTGACCAAAGGTAAGGCTGGTACTTAAGGTACTTCATGCGTGTGAACTTCAGTTTATTTTTCCTTGTTTTCAGAGGATTTTCATTTTGCACAACGCAAAACTTGCAACAACAGCTCAAGATATCACCAGGCACCCGCAAAATCTTTTTTTGTCGTTTAGTTTTTTTGTCCATGGACTAACAATGCAACCAGTCCCTCCATCTGAGAGCCAGCAGCCAAGTGGCTAGCAGCGATAAAGAGAAGGAAGAAGGAGCAAGTGAGAGTTTGACCTCACAACCTTTGTTTAGATTGCTCGTTCTTTTTAGTATTTCCTCTTGTTATTCTTTCAAGTATTTGGGGAAAGAGGAGGGAACTGTAGCCAAACCATTATGCATGCTTATTCCATAATCTAAACATTATTGTACTTTCTCTCTATTTTTTTTTTGGCAGTTTTTTAAATAGCTATAGAAATATGCCAGAGAAATAGAGACTAGAATCTAAAATTTTGCAAGACTTTATTCTGGGCAGTGCGCCAAGTTACAGGTAATTGTTGGCAGGACTAGAAGGTTAGTTTTGCATACTGCTCTCAGTCTACAGAAGTGATGTATGTGCACAAAATGAGGGTTGAATACAGGCCTCCAGGCAGTGGCTGGGACCTTTACAGCTCAATTATACTATGTACGTAAAGTCCTTGAAAAACTTCGTTCTAACGTGGGGTGGGTGGGTGTTGCAGAACATTAATTCCCTTGATTTGAACATTTTCTGCATCTTTGGTTCTCTGGTACTCGACAGATTCTTAAAGACCACCCAGTTCTGTCCAGTACTTAGGCAGGCTGTGCAAAGGGGAATGAAAGACTTGGAGAAAAGCTAGCCTTCAGGTTCTTCAATTACTAAATATCCAGCATGACATCATAAAAAAAACCAAGGCCACTGCGTTTCTTCTGTTGGTTATTTAGTCAGGCAAGTGGTAATTTGCATATCTGAACACATCAAGGGAAAACACATTAAGGCTAATACAAACAAGTCACTTCAAGGAGAAATTCTGTCTGGATGTAAGTAAAAAAAAAATTCACTGTGAGAACAATTAAACATTGGAATACGCTGCCAGGGAAGTGGTAGAATTTCCCTCACTGGAAATATTCAAGACTTGGCTTGGCAGAGCCCTGGACATCCTAACTCAATGGCCCTGCTTCCAGTGGAAGGTTGGACCAGATGGTCTCCAGAAGTTCCTTCCAACACAGATTTTTCTGTGATCTATGATAATACTCCTAATCATCATGTTTCAAAGTTGGGCTAACAGAAGAATGTTGTTATTTTCTCTCATGTCAGGCAAATGAGGATTCCATTGCCTACGGAAATACTAACTTTATTATGAAATAGAAAAGGAAGGAAAAGCAATAGTTGCATTTCATTTACAAACATTGCAACTGACTGTGGTCAAAACCAATCTGGTAAAGTTGAACTGCATAGATAACCATGAGAATACAGGCTTCTGCTGAACTTCATTAAAAAAAAGTCATAAAATGATGGGTTTTTTTTCTGCAGAGGGCTGCTTTACTGCACTAAATATGCCAGTATGTTTAATACAGCACAGCAAAACCGCCGGGCTTGCAGTGATGGATGTGTGTATGAAAGCAGGCAATTTTTTAATGAGTATTATGCTTTCTTACAAAAGCCAAACGAACATTTAAATTGTTTTGAGAAAACTCGGACTTATTAGTGATTTGATAGTTTATTAATTGTAAGTAGATCGCTATTATCTAAAAATGCACCATTAAGAGCAAAAGGAGATATTAGATACTGTCTAATTTCTACATGTTGAGACTATATTTTGCACTGCTTCTATAGCAAACCAGGGTGTTTGGTGTTAAATGAATTAGCAATAACCATTTTAAGAGATGTAACAGACATTGCTGGGTTGGCCAGGCACTTGACATGTGTATATGAATTGCCCGACAATAATACAAGAGTTTACTTTTCTCTTTCTTTTTTTTTTAGCATTAGTTAACATAGAAGAATGTATAATAAAGTAAAGCTAACGCAACCCAAGGCTTCACTGTTAGATGCTTGTTGCAATTTGTACACCAATCAGCGTTACTGTGGCAGATCCTGTGCCATCAAGAAACATATGTACAGCATGGTACTGGAGCGGGGGGAACTACCCCCTGGCCATGCTGGGGCCAAGTAGGTGATGTCCTTCTCTTTTCTGGGCAAATTCTTGCGTGACTGCAGATGAGCTGGAGAGGAGCACGAGGCTAAGAGGATTACAAGGATCAGTGGGCACCTCACCCACTGACATGATTAGTACATTGCGTCCTTTGTTGTGAAGGCTTATCACTGCGTGGCTTTCTCAGGTCAAAAGCTAGGCTCGGATGGGTGGACTTATGCTCTGAGCATCTAAACTTGATGAACAGAAAAACTTGCAAGCATTCTGGGATCCATTTACTCTAAGTTAAAAACCCAGGAGTGCTAAGGTTTTTATAAAGTTATCTGGTAAGAAAATGAAGCAGACAAGACAATCACTTCTGAGAGAGAGAAAAAAATACCAAAAATCCAAACTATGCAGTTTTCCTGTGTGTATCTCCTTTTGAACTCTTGCAGCCCATTCAGCGCGCAAGATGGTTTAGCAAATCCCATTTCAGTCACTGCATTTGCCTTCTTGGATAGGCTCTCGATGAGAAGCTTCTCCACAGAAAATAGAGACTTGGAACAGGAAGGCTGTGTTTAAACCCCGTGCTTAGTCTTAATGAATATACTTGGAATAAAAAACAACTGAAACCATCTGTGCCCAGAAGAAGCAAATCCAGATGTTGTAGGGATTTAGTCCTCTCCTTTGTTATTCATGTCTGCAGGATCATTCAGCTTCTGCAGCATATGCCTGCTGTACTTTTGAAGGACAGTTAATATATATGAATACCAGCTCACTAGGGAAGAAAGTTTTGGTTGCATCTTTGTTAATCAAATGGAAACAGAATTTCTTACTCCTCTAAGTAGAGTCACACTAAAATTTACTTAAGAAGAAAAAAAGTGTCAGGTCTAATTTCTAGCTTTTGATATCTTGTCTCACTAAACTGTGTTCAAAGTCAGTGGGATGCCTTGAGCCTTCCTCTGTTACCTAAGCTGAAAGCCTTTCATGTTGCCTCCTGCAAATCCCACCCTACAAACTCATTTCCACCACTTCTGGCAGTTTTTCTTTTTGGGTTCCCAAGCAGGTGTGGCTGCCCATTTGAGGCAGTAAAGAATCCACTGGATCTTCAGCAGACAAGTTTTTATCCTGGACAGGCAGAGATTGAGCTGTGCTTTCTTCTTTGCTCTTCTGTAGCTGTGTGAGCACTAGGCAGCGGAAAGTGTGGTCAACTGTGGTTTTATTTACTGGTTTCTATATGCCACCTCTATTTCAAGGTCAGGGAACAAATCAATGCATCTTGTGTGACAATGAGGAAGCTTGCTTTAACAATTAATTTGCAAAGGCCTGTATGTTAGCTGCTTTGACAAGAATGTCCTAGCTAATTAAAATACAGCCTCTAATAGCAGCTGAGCAGAAATTATCACCTCTGGCTGTGATGTTTAACGGATTTCATAACCTAGTGACTAAGCAGAGAAGGAAATGGTGTTTGAATTTACCAAATATGATTTCTGTATTTACCAAACAAGAAAAGTTCAACATATATAATTTATTTTAATTTACATATATACTTGGCCACTGGGACTGGCATATGGATTATGCAACAGCTGGAAGCAATTCTCAGATCTAGGATTCCCTAATTTCTAAGAAATAAAATAATGAATCACATCTTAAAGATTCTAAATTTCACAACTCTATTCAGAACGTTTATTCCTTTCCCAAATGCCTTTAGTGCTGTGTCATGTCCTAACAATCAGAGTTTCCTCCTTCCCTATTCCTCTTCCTATTGGGTTTGCTGCATCTCTTTACTTTCCGGTTCTTCTAGATACAGCATTGCCCCTCTGACCTTCCAAAAGCAGACTCCAGCTTCAAAGAGTCACAAGGCTGACATCAAAAGAATAAGCTTAAAACAGTGTTCTTGTTAGGTTCTTGACATGGCAGGTGACAGGGCCAACAGTATGTCTGCAATAAAACCAGGGAGGAAAGGAGAGAGGACATGGGGGACTCTTCATGACAGGACTTAAGGATAAATTATTTTAAAGTTAAGGTAAGACAAAGTCTCTTGTTCTTGTGAGGTTACTGGCTTCAGAGGATTTTTCTATTTAACTACTCATGGTGTGCAGGGTGCTTTTCCTTCTCCACAGCCACTTTCTAGAGCTGTCCTTGAGAGAATCTATTTATTTGTTGTTTATTTTTTTGCCCACATGGGGTATGGAGAAGGCTGAGGTGCTCAGTGACTTTTTTGCCCCAGTCGTCACTGGCAAGTGCTGTAGCCACACCACCCAAGTCGCAGAAGGGAAAGGCAGGGCCTGGGAGAAGGAAGAACTGCCCACTGTAGGAAAAGATTGAGCTCAAGACGATCTAAGGAATCTGAAGGTGCACAGATCCATGGGACCTGAGGGTATTGGCAGATGAAGTTGCTAAGCCACTATCCATTGTATTTGAGAAGTCAAGGCAGTCTGGTGAAGTTCCCGCTGACTGGAAAAGGGGAAACATAACCCTCACTTTCAAAAAGTGGAAAAAGGAAGACCCATGGAACTACAGGCCAGTCAGTCTCATCTCTGTGCCTGGGAAGATCCTCCTGGAAACACTGCTTTCCACACTGCACGTGGAAAATGTGGAGGTGATCGGTGACAGCCAGCATGGCTTCTCCAAGGGCAAATCATGCCTGAAAAATTTGGTGGCCTTCTATTCTATTTGGATAATGGCCACAACACACCATTTTTCTTTCTTTCCCAGCCCAACCAATCTGGGCTGTTCCACGATACTGAGATTAAGAATCTATTAAAATGCACTCTTCTGTCTGTGGCTTTTCAGTGCTTCTTGCCTGTCTCAGAATTAGGGCAGTAGCTAAAGCACAACCAACTCCAACTTTTTCTAGGACTATTTTATCAAAATACTATTTTTGGGTCTCTAGCCAGAACAGTTGTGATTCTCTTAGAGTATCTTCCCCAGCTAGATTTTAAGACCTCTTTCTAACCTTTTGAAAATAACTCATAAGAATAACATTTTTCTGGGTAAATTAGATGGAAGGGACTCAGAACGTGTTTCAACCAACAGCCTGTCCTGAGAAAAGGGCTGCTTTTATCTTCTGACATGCCTTCCCAGTACTACTTTCTGCAGCCTGGTTTTGACTGTCAGACAATAATGATTAACAGGTTCCTCTAGCAATAGATGATTATTATTTATTCACAATGCTTTTATTACGTTTGCAACTGTCTTTGTCAACAGCACCTTGTTACCCTGCTTACAGCAGTCAGTGGTCTTAAAACGGCTACTTTCCCCTGGAGAAATCTTATAAGGGAGTTTTGGATAATTACTTTTCTCTCCCAATGGATTTCATACACTTAAATGATTCTGCTTGATAACGAACTGTGTTTCTGAGGCAACCAAGAAGGTTGTGGGAGAGTACACACAGGATGATCCCTGCGGTTGCCTATAAAGCAAAGGGCACAGTCAAGTCCTATTATGCAGCGCGTCAAAGCAGCTAGTTCCTTGCCATGGCTTATTTATAACTAGACAAGTGTTGGTGCACAGGAGAAGTAGACAACAACCTGGCAAAGATTTTATCAATTCATCTGATGACACATCTGCAGTTGGTCAGCCCTGTGGTCCTGTTAAGGACTGTGTGTTTCACTAACAGCCACTGGAAGGGTCTTACAATAGTATTGCCCGTTTGTGTTGAGAATGGATCTCATTGTCATGTCTATGTCTGTGTCACATTACAGTTCCCTCTGCAGAGAGATCATACAGTGACTGTGGAGACAGCTGCTTCTCCCTCCCTCCTAAGACAGCACTGGGGGCTGAAAAAAAATAAGGCAGTGTAGTGACTGTGCACTGCACTTTTTGGGTGCAAGACCTCCCAGTACTTTTACTGGCTGCCTTGTGGGTCCAGACCATGAGTGAAGCTTGGACTTCAGTGGTGTAAGAAACCACCTCTCTCCTGAAGTCAGGGTGCCATGGGTGAAGTCACAGAGACAGTGGACACAGATCTTCATTCCTTTGTTGAAGAGGAGGTGCTTCTTCTGGTCCTGTTCACTCATGGGTTCACTTTCTCTAGGAGATGGAAGAGCTTCATCATGTTGCCCTTTATAATTCAAAACAGGTGGTTAGAGAGGGAACTCTAAGGGAAGGTAAAGGGAAAAAAATCCTCAAAGATCAGGATCTCATAGGAGAAAAAGTGGGGAAATACTTCTTTTGCCTCCTGTGGTATTTTTGTTTTAATAGTGTGACTTTATCATTGATAGCTGCAGTGTGGGTATGTTAGATCAGGCTAAAATCTCACAGGGCCAATTTCTTATCTTAGAGAAGGATGGTTTTGTTATTAAGCAGTACAGAAATAGGATCGTTTATATCTGCTCCCGGCTTTGCTCACATTTCTCATGGTGTCTTTTTAAGATGCTTGAGATACAAACTTTGCCATTAAAACACAGCATTTCCCTATCTTAAAAGGAAAGTTATGGTCTTTAATTAGCTAGCATTTGTGAAATGCTTGGGGATATTGGGGATCAGGTATTACTGAAGTATAAAATGTTATAATTAAAAAAATACATTCAGTTCTCTTTTTGTTTTTACCCTAGCTGTAATTAGACAGGGAGGTTTCCCATTCACTATGCACACTGACATCTGTTCTTGGGTATAAAGCTTCTGGGATTTGGCATATTTTCATCTGCTAAATGACGAGACAGAATAGCAATCCAGTTTACGCCTCATGAATTTTCCACAGTTTATCTCTCCAGACTCCTGGAGATGACTTGCATATTACGTGTGACTGTACATTATGAAAGGCTTCTCAAATACATTTGATAAAAGATATGCTATGCTGAGCCCAGGCCAAATTCTCCTCTGAGTTAATGCCTTTTAAATGCACAACAGTAAAAAGTATTTCCTCATTGTTGTCTCCTCACGCAGCTCCAAGATGCGCAGCGCGCAAACCACCTTTCTGCCAGCAAGTGCAAAGCTCTCAAGTGGAGCTTAACAACCAAATATATTGATAATAGAGTCTGATTCACATTTGACCTCTAGAAGTGCTGCTGATTTAGTATTATATTCTCAGCTGAGGTATCTATAGACTTGTGAAATGCTGTTTTAGTGATGCTCTGGGCTCTCCAGTTCAAGAAGGACAGGGAACTGCTGGAGAGGGTACAACAGAGGGCTACAAGGATGATGAG
>JAOXJM010000004.1:7147113-7158652 GCA_026413425.1 Tringa solitaria
CGCCTGCGGGAGGAAGCGGGGCCGGGCCGGGCGGCGGCGGCGCTCCCCGGGCAGCGCTCCCCCGGCAGCCGCCCCGCTCCGCCGGCAGCATGGGAGGCTCTTCCTCCAGCCTGCTGGACGAGAGCAAGTGCACCTACATCCGAGGTAGGGCTCGGCAAGGCGGGGAGGCGAAGCGGCCGGCTGCCTCCCGAGGCTTTTTCTGCGAGCAGCGGGCGGGGAGGGGAGGGAAAAGGGTGTTTGCGTCCAGCCCTTGTGCTTTCTGGTGGGAAAAGTGGCAGAAAAAGGACCCCGGGAGCACCGGGCAGGGCTCGGGAGCCGGTGGGATCAGCGGGGTTTGGGCTGGTTTGGGAGGGGGACAGCGTCCCATGGGGTTTTGAGCGGACGGTTTATGAAATGGCAATGCTTTAAAAGTTCCCCATGAGCGAGCTGTAACATGCCTAAGGGGAGACGGTAAAAACTTTAAAAAGCGTGGAGGGATGCGACCTGAAACTGTCTGTGTGACAGTAAGGTCTCAATTGCCCCGCACTTGGCAGCTGAAACTTTTAAGGCACTGGGTTTCACCAAGGTAGATCGGATCAAGACCCTAAGACCTGACTTTTTTTGCAAAGCCTATTGAAGGCTGTGGAAAAACTGCGGGGTGGGTATTTAGATAAAGCATTCAAACTTGTGTAAGAACATTTTTTTTATCCCATGAAAACGTTAGGAGAGTGAAAACTGAAAAAAGGAATAATTGCTTTAAATTTATGCATATTTCAGAATCACAGAATCTCACTATTAAACTGTGAGCGTAATTCTGTATTTTAGGAGGTGTTTTTGTTATTTGAGTGTTAAAAGATGAAATGTGTATTGCTCTTTCCTTCCTACCTGTGCTCCTTAGGGGTAAGGTAGCAAGTAAAGCATTTACAAAGCAAATTTAAAGGGCAGAGATTTACAAGTGAAATAAAAGTTTGCAAGTGAAAAGGAAGCCCTGTTCCAGTATATTATGTATTATGCATCTGAAGCCTGCGAGAGCCCTTGCTGCTGTGGACTGGGAGATCAAACTCAACGCTGATGATTCAGACCGTAGGGTGACTCCTGGGTGGTGCCCACAGCTGAGTTTCTCCTTTCAGTCTGTTGCTTTAGGATTTTTTTGTGGTGTAGAGGGAGTGCAAATGTTGAACCGCTCCTCTGTTAGGACTCTTTTGAAATCACAGTGGATCTTTCAAGAGATTCCCGTAGTGGGAAAGACGTCCAAATGCTAGATGGCTTTCACCCAAAAAGCATTCGGCAAAGCTGCCTGCCTCACATGAGGAGATTCTTCTACAATGTCCCCTCAATATTGTCATTTTTCTGCTGCCCTCTTGAGGGTGGTTTCAGGTCCCATCAGAACCACAAGGGTCCAGTCCCCATGGATTTCTTTTTTTCTTTACACTCAACCTGATGCTGTAGCCAAAAATTGCACCTTCACAGTTCAGTATCTCAATTTTTCTGGTCCCTGACTTAGGGCAGCTGTGAGCATCTGAGAAGGCTGATGTCTAATGACTGAAAGGGAAAAAAAAAAAGTAGGAGATTCAGAGAGTTTATTAGCTTCTTCACAGCTGTGCAAGAGGAAATCTTGCAGGTCTTTGCCCTGGACATCATCTAGAATTAGAACAGGGAACTCACGCCAGAGGGTTGGGAAATCCATATCTGTTTGGACATGTATGAAACTGGACTGGATGTATGTATCTGAGAGTTCCCTGTAGCAAAAAGGGTGGGTGCCTTTGCCTTGCTGAGAGCTGTGTGGCTCTTCAGACACATCTCTGATTTGCCTGTCACATCTTTGCAGAGACAAGTGATAAAGTGAAATCATTGTGAAAAAAGGAATTAAACTGTTGGGCTTATCCCCTGGTTCAAGTCTGCTGTTCTTGCTGTAAGTAAGGATCCCCCATTCTAAAATCTTCCTTTGAAAAACAATTAATGAGGCACTTTGTACAGAGGCTGCCTCAAAATTAGTACTTCCAAGAAGGAAAAGAAATTGGGAAGAATATCTTAAATCAAAATAGAGTGTGGTCCGGCTAGCCCGCTAAACCCACTGCTGGAGTGGGAGGCTGGAGTCTTTAAGATTCAGACCTTGCTTACACATTTTGCTCTGATGTGTTTCCAGAGTGAGTGCTGTAGTGAGTTCTCCTCGTTTGAAGAGGAAGTGGGCTGAATCACCAATTCTGTTGACTGAAAAAGCAGTACGCTTTTTAGGTGGCTTTGCAAAAGTTGGGTCACTTTTATTGGGGGGCTGGGCGTTTTGGGGGTTTTTTCCCTCCGAAGGTGATGCAGGGGGGTCTTTAGTAAAAAAGGAAGGGAGTTACCTGCTTTTTGTGAGTAGAACTCTCAATCCATAGTGCCTGAATGGGTCAGCTCTGGTGAGGGAGGTCGTGAGACAGGAGGCTCGAGGATGCTGCCTCACACATCTTATTCAGAGACTGCAGCCAGTGACATTCTCCAAACTTGGCACAGTTTGGAACGCTCACTCATATATCTGCAAGACAGAAAGCCAAAAAATCCTGAATATGACTTCAAATGAGTTTGGTCTAGATCATCTCTAGTGCTTACTCCCAGCCAGCATTTCGGTAAACAAATTTGTACTTGTAATCTCTATGTCCTGATTTTGGCACTAGATTTTTGCATCTCCTTTAGCATGGTTTGGCAAGGACTCATGCCCCCCCCTCTCCTTGTCTTCGCAGCAGAAGTTTGCTGTGATTAAACGCTGGCATCCTTGGAGTTAGCTGCTGCCACGCTAACCTCGACCTGCAGCAGAGAAAATTATTTGGATGGGATGTCAGCTCTGCGGGGGAGGAGGGGGTTAGGCAGAATTGCGTGGGACAGAGTTAAACCTGACTGCTTGAATGTGTAGCAGGATGGCTGGGTGGTTGTTGTCATGGTGGTGTAATTTAATTTCTTGTTGCCATAATGGTAATTTAATTTCTCTGAAGCCACGTCCCTGTGTTGTAAAGCCTTGTACTTTATTTAGACAACATTTAAGCTAAGAAACAATATAACAAATGGAAATAAGGGACTGAGAACCGAAGGGGTGGATGCGTTTTTCAGCAATAGACTGGTAGGGTTTCTTCATCAGCATATGTACAAATCTACAGGTTTTGAATTTCCAAAAGTCTGTTCGCTCACATTGTTTGAGGGATGAGAGGAGAACAAAACAAGGACAAAAATTATGTGACATGTAAAATTATGTAAAAAAAAATAATATGTAAAAACATACACATAGGTGTTTGTATAAACCAATGAGAACATGGCCCTCGGCACAGGCACCCCCAGGTACAGCCTGGGAGACACTTTGCTCTGTGCCTTTCCCTGTGGATGAATAAGCACGAGCCTCGTCAGACCAGTTGGAGAAATGAATCCTAGAGAAAATCATTAAGGCATCTTATGCAGAGTCTCTGTTACTAAATGCAAAGGCTGTGATTTCTACCTAAACCTACTTCAACATCTGTGCTCTTAAGGAAGAAGTGGTTGCATTGAACCAGCCAAACTGCAAACCGTTGAGAGTTGTGTATACTTTTACGTGGGGCAATATCTTGAGCCATACCTCAAAGTTAATATAATTAGTGACATGGTAAAGTATGTTTTCTGCAGCAAATAATGCCTAAGAAGAGAATAAATGGTGTAATTTTCCAAATGGTCTTCGCTAGTGTGTTAGTGGTAAGTTACACGTGAGGCTGTGTTTGCAATTGCAAGGGCAGAGATCATCCTTGTGAAGTTTGACTTAAGGACAAGTACTTCACAAGTTGCTTGAAGGCTTATTCCAGGATGGCAATGTTTTGCAAAACAATTTTTATGTAGATATATATGTATATAGCATGAAGTTACATTTTGCAAGCTGTCACAAAATGTCTCTTTCGAGTAGAAATTAATGAAAATTTGTCATTATTATGGGACGAAATTGTGAATAAAATGTCAGGACTCGATTTTCCTCATTCCTACCTGAAGGAAATTAATGTCATAGTAGAATAATGGAAAAATGAGAGTCATCAGGGACTCGTGTGAGTGCTGGGGACAGTTTATGTCTGCTGGGATAACAGTGGGCCAATGGTGGAGGATATTTAGGGGAGAGTAGGAGGCCGTGTAGTGCCAGCGAGGAGGAGTGGGGCAGAAAGCCAGACCACATGCACTGCGACGTTACTAGTCTTGAAACCGTAGCAGTTTCAAAGGTGTCTTCTGTTCTATGTAGCACGAGCTTCTTTTTCTAACCGTAACTATGGAAAATTTTTTTTTCCCATTTATTTAAGATCCTTAAGATATTTTAAATAGACACACACTATATGCAGTAAAATTATTTAAAGCCTTCTTAAATTTAAATAAACTTTTATAGTAATTCCTCTAGATTTTGGACTAAGCCTTTAAAAAAGAAGGAGACACTTGTGGAGGAGATAATCCTTCTTTGTAGGATTTTTGTGGGACTACATGGGAATTATTCAGGATGTGAGTGAAATAGATGGAGTTAAAAAAATGAGAGTAATAATTAGGAGGCTGGAAGTTGGTCATGTGGAAAGACTTTATTAAAAAAATTCACACTTGCTGTTTGATGAGACGGGCTAAACTTGTTATGGGAGGCATTTGTTGAATGATTTGTCTGATGATATTTAACGAGTGTTACACACCACAGGGAATGGTATAGGGTTATCATGGGGTGGTATGGACTCAGAGTGCAATCATGAAATTGAGAAAAAGTATGAAAGTGCCTGTTAAAACAACTCAGCAGTATGCCCTGAGAGATTGTACCAGTGGTTTCAAGATTGCTGATAGAAAGTTTTTGCCTTGGGTCTCTAATATTAGACAAGGAACAATCGAGGAAGCAGATATCACAGCAGGGAGAAGGGAGAAATGGCCTGACAGTCTTTAGTGATTTTCCATTTCTGCAATCTCAGCAGCAGCAGTAGCAGAAGACCAAGCTCTGCTATGTCATGTGTGCTCTGTTGAGATGACTTTTTTTTAAATTTGGAGAGGTGGAGAGATTTCAAGCACCCAACGCCAGTAATTTCAACAAGTACGTCTTCAAAAGAGTTCAGCATACAAAAACCTAAACTTCTCTGAAGGTTATTTTTTTATTAAAGGTGCTCAGTGTGCTTCACCATATCCAGTCTACCCATTACTATAAACATAAAGCTGTCCAGAGGATGAGGCTTCGTAGTCATTTGCTTTTGATTTGTTTGTTTAAATGTTGTTTTTCTAGCTCTTTCCCTCCCTTTCCATCTCTTTGCTTGTCCAGGCAGATGGGACAGCCCAGCCAAGGGATGCAGCGATGGTGCTGTGACCCTGTGGCACCCACGGATGCACCCTGCGGGTTTCCTCATTGTTCAGGACTTTCTTCCAAGCAGACCTTCCAGCTGTTCTTCTTTTCATTCAACAGTGAAAGCTATTACTTAATGTCTGTAAGAAATTTCTTTCTAGTCATTTGTTTCGCCTATGAATTTCAGTATGGTACTAATTAAGATGAGGTTCTTTTGCACAAGGATAAAACACTTTAGATGTGTTCTTTCAAGATGCAGCATACTTAGAAAAAACAGATAGACTCCTCCCGTTCTGTCGAGTTTTAGAGACTGAAGAGGAGCCTGGATACCCTTTAATTAAAAGACAAGATAAGGAAATCAGTTGCAAGCTTTACAGGAAACGGTCTGAACAAATACTGTCATTTGTACGGAGATAAGTCCCACTGACTTGGAGGGAGATAACCCGAGTGCCTGATACAGCTCTGGAGTGGAATTCTTGCTAGCAGCCAGCCAGTGTGCACGTAGCCATGAGCAGGGATGCTAGAGGATGGAAGAATAACTTGGAATTAATTGTGGAAAAATTGGCCTTCTTTGGATAGGCACTCAGACTGGATATTGGATTTTCTGCTTTAAACTGCCACATAGTCCTTCTGGTTTTAATTTGGTGCACGACTGCAAGTATAACAGAGTTTTGTAAAAAATCTGGCTGCCTTTGCTTTCAGCCTGTTACAAGCTGTGTCTTGCTGTGTTTTGGAAATCCTCTCTCTTTCATTTTCTGCAGGTGAGCATGGCTGTAGCACCATATAGAGCAGGAGTATGGTGTCTCTCTGGACTTACCAGCATCTACTTTGTAGCTCTTAGAGGGTGCTTTTTCGTTTCCACATTCTGAGGTTTATGGTAAAAGCTGATATGATTTTTCTGTGATTCACAAAATCTAAGGAAGACCCAGAGTAATATTTTCTTTTACAAACACGTATTGAATCCAGAATTCACAATTGCAGTTTAGCACTTAGCAAGTACTATCCAGTCCAATCCAAATAGGCATAAATACCCATGGAAAGAAAAATAGAAGTGAAATTGGTAGGAAATTAAAATTTAGGTATGGATATGATTTTCTAGTCTTCATTATATTCATCTTGCTAAGTGTCCAAGTTCTTGAAGACCTAAAGAAATGAGATTTTGAAGAAAAATCCTTTTGGCTTTACTTGCTTTCTGGGAAGTTTTAGTCTTCAGATAGGTTGTTGCTGTTGGAGCCAGTGACAGGCTTTCATCCCATAGTCTTAATAAATAGTGCCTGTCTGTGTTGGAAAGGAGATGCACCTTCTCTGTGGTTCTTATATTCTTTAATTCAGGGGGCTGTATGCTTTATATTAGCTTCAGACTAAATGCAAGCAAAAGGCGTCCAGGGATGTGATTGATGGGAAAGGTATTTGCCACCCAACTTGAAGAGAATCTACTGTGCTTGGTAACTTCCAGATTTCAGCTTTGGGAGATTAAGGCAGGAGATACCCTCTTTATTCAGTTTCCAGTGCTCATATAGTCCCATTTATTAACTTCTTTCAAAAGTACTGCAGGCAATTTTGGAAGTTTACAGTCATGTTTTCTTGCAACGGGCACGGTCAAGAATTTCCCTAATCAAAGTGGGAGGTTAGATTTTGTTCTTTGGTTTGCAAGAAAAGGATTGTTCGTGATTGCATCCCATTTACCTTCTGTAAATGGCTGGAGGTTGTCATTAACCCAGAAATCTCAGTTACCTGTTTTGTGTCACACTGCCTTTTTCTGCCAAAGCAGCCTGGGAGCTGGGTTAGGCTCCTTGCCCATTCAGCAGAATCATCTCGAGCTCCCTACACCAAAGCAAACTGTAATGCTTGCACAAGAGCTAACCTTAAAGATGATGTGCCACATAATGCTTTCTACAGAGCCTGGGTTTGAAAACCAAAAGGTGGTTTCTTTCTGGGAAAGAAGGTCTATTTCTGGTAGTATGAGTGAAGGGAAACCACCCTCTGGGTGGTGGGGGAAGGCATGTGGCATTTTTTAGGCTTTTCTTCTGTCTGTGTAGAAGAAACTACGTACAACATTGGATTAATCACAGGTATCAATGGAAAGAGCTTCTCAATAGAAAAAGTGAGAAATATGCTCACATTTGCTCAAAAAACCTCTAATTGAGAGGCACACTGTAGGCGTGGAGTCTGATGCATTTTGCACTTGATATTTTCTAAAACCTTGGAGATTGGAGGTTCTTTAATTAGGGCAGTTTGGCCACAGATTATAAGCCAGTCTTCGCATCTGATAGAAACTTTATTGGTATTAAAGGGAGAAAAAGCAAGCTCTGAGATGATTAAAGCGACTTTGTTCTTGATGCCTTTGGGCAGTAGCAGCTGAAAAGTCAGTGTCTAGATCGGGGAGGATGATACTCATAAGAAATGTGGTCAAGGCTGCTTTTAAAGTACAGCAGCATTTCTTTCTACAGCTTTTTCCTTTGCATATAATAAATGTTCTGTTCTCTTCACACTTAAAGAACAATTAGAAGTGGCTTTGAGTTTTTGAACATGCATGCAAGCATTTTAGTTGCTTTTGCAGTTAAAGGGCAGTGATGAAACGAGGCCAGCTCTTACATAAAAGCAAGATTAAAGCTTGTGGACATGGCTCAAACTTGTGTGAAGAAAGGGTTTGCCTATTTGGGTTTTCTAAAAACTTCATCCTGTTTCCTTTTTTTTATTAGTCTTGCTTATATTAAAAAAAAAGTTTGATGCTGATTTTGTACTAATGCTTAACTTGATAGGTATAACCTAAGATTTTGGTGAATTAGTTTCTCCGGGTATCTATTTATTTATCTTCCCAGGAGGGAGCCATGATCTGTCCTTCAGAATAAATTCTGCTTTTGAGATTTATGAAAAGTGAACACGTGAGCTCATCTTCAAGTTGTTTTTTCTCTATGTCATTGCTTAAACAGTGAACATGGTACATCCTCCCCGTTATGGTTTCTGGCCAGGTGCCATGCTGAGAAAAGCCACCCACATCAGTGCCTGGCCTGTGGACTCTCCACTTTTTGGACTCTCCACTGACACCACCAGTGGCAGTGATGACTTTTCAAATGATGATGGACTCGTAAGGAGATCATTGATAACAGTGTAAGACCATCAGTTCATAGCTTCCCAAAAATGCTGCTCTTTTTTCCAGGTTCATTCCGTATTGTGCTTCTAAGGCCTACTTTGACCATGGCTCTCATGCATTGCGATAGTTGTGTGTGGGATGTGTTGGTCCTCACAAAGAGTGTTCCTGGTACAAACGGCCTGAGGCAATCATTGTCCCTTGCTATTTACTGTTTAAGCAGGCTAACACACAACCTTTGCTAAAGGTTCAGAGTAATGAAGGTGTGGGACCAGGGAGTACCAGGACTAAGAGCAGCAGCCTGTGCCCATCCCCGGAGCAGGGTCAGGTCTCTGCAGCAGTTCCAGCTGCACCGTGCTGTTATGTCCCAGCCAGGCAGAGTTAATGGCTATGATACGTGCTAGGGACCAGCTGGACCTTTTAAGTACTCGTGATCACTAAATACTTTCACAGCAACCTTAGGAAAAAAAAATGTCTACAACTTCTTTACATTATAAAAATATCTGGTATTTTCCACTAAGGTTTACGTTCCCAAGGTCAAGGTAGTTACAGGTTTTGTGGAGCTCAAAAGCCATCTCTGTCCATGCATACCGTTTCTAAAGATGCCCTGCTCTCTGCCTGGGATGGTTCATTTGCTGGAGTAGTGCCTTCCTGGATTTACTGCTGGTTTTTAGTTCTGTGTGCTTGGGATCCCAGCTAAAAAACTGGCCTCGTTTCTGTATCTAGAAACTTGCTGCCTGCCAAGGAGCTTTTCCTTACTTTTTTCAGAGAGATATGGGCATCATTGCTTCAAACTTACAAAAGATCCCACCACCATCCTACCACTCGGCATCCAGCTCACTCATCCCTCTCCTTTTAGCTAGCATTCTTCCACAGCCCCTCTCATCTGTTACATTAGGGAGGAATTTTTAAGGCTTTACGTGATATTTTCCTTCCTCTATGTGAAACCACAGTTGCTATTTTTGCTGCATTTCTCTGCAGTACTTTTTCACAACGTTGGTAACTGAAGACCTGATTCTTGAAGCAGTATTAGGGACGTTAAATATCTTAGATGAGCGTTGTCTAAAGATCAACCGTTTATTGAACGTAATACAGAGGATCCTTGCATATTTTCACTTGATATTCCAAATATTGTAGTGGTCACACTGGAGGAAAGGCAAGCTTTCATAATCCTCATGCAAAGATTTAATGACAGGGTCTGCGCAAAAGAAAAAAAAAGAAAGACTTTTTTGCTCTTCAGGGTATTCTGTAAAGTAATATCATTGTCTGTAATTTAGTCTGCCAGACACTTTCCACTGTTTTCAGTTGCAAATGGGGCTTTGCCAGCCTTCAGCTGTTCGGACTGAAGTTTCCATGCTGAGCGTCTGCCTCAAATTGCATTTTTGAGAAAACTGCAGCTAAAATGGATGATTTGGGTGGATTTTTTTGAGAATTAAGCTACAGAAATTGTGGTTTTCCTCCCTTTGGATGTTCTGTTGAGCAGCTCAGGCGTATCATGCAAGAAGAGGGGAAGGAATTTGGAGCCATAGAGCTGGAATAAGGGAAACCAGAGGTGAGTGGGAAGGGTTTCTAACCCCTGCCAGCGTTTACCTGCTGAAATAAACCCCATTGTTTCCACATTTGCCCTCTGTGCAGTCTGGCAAATAGCTGTGAAACCCTCAGCTTTTCACCCCTCTAGACAAAGGTGATGCCACAAAGCAAGCACAACTTTCTGCTGTATAAGCTTACGGTGTTAGCTGAAAAGGTGCACGGATCTGAAGCCTGGAACTCACTGCTGATGGTCACAGCTGTTGGATTATTCATAGGGAGTTTTATATGCACCAAACCCGTCTGTGGCATTTCATGGATCAGACCTTGGACGCATTGCTCAGTGTCATAATGTACCAAAGAGAGTGGTAGGTGGGTGAACACCTCCGGGTGCAGCTTCCTGTCGCTTGTATGGGAAGCTTGCTAGACGAGAGCCAAAAGTTGCTCTTGTTCCAGCATCTTTTGGTTTAAAAAAAGATAAACCATCAGAAATCCCATGAAGCAAACCTGTATGTGCTGCACAGGGGCATGCAATCCAGGGAAATCGACCTGATTAATCCCAGTGTGGACTCAGGGAAGGGGGACATATATCCATTTGAATACAAAGCATAATAAATCATCTCTTTACCTCAAAAATCTGCAATTTTCTATCCCAAGCAGGATGGCAAGCTCTGTTGGCCTCCTTGTCCATATATGCAGCTTGTGGTATAAATCAAACGTTACAATTTGGAGAGAGGTCTTGAGCAGACTTGTGAAAGGCCACAGCACAGGCATCGCTGCCAGTTTCCATGAGCTTTATTTAAGTCCGACCTATATGTGAAAGGTATTTGAAGCCCATGCCAAAGTCTTGATTTGCATCACGATGCATTTAATAGAAGAAATTGTTCTCTAGGAAGCTCAAAAACTTTTTGAACTGTAGAAGCAAATCGTGCTAGGTAGAAAATACTGTTAATAGCTGCTTCCATCAGCCTGTTGGTCAAAAACAGACTGAGGAAATGGGGAAGGATGTCAGTGCCCGTGTGGTGGAATACATCCTGTGGATGCAGGAATTGAGCATCTCTCTCTTTGGATGTCAAAATCAAGGCAACTTCAATACTTGAATCCTAATTTAACCTTCCTTCTAGATGTGTGATGCTTCACCAGTTTGCTGCATTGGCCACGCTGCATTTTTTGGGTCAGTAGTAGGGTTTGTCTCCTGTTTCTCTCATTCCTTTTGAGATAAGTATTTTAATTATGTGGTGGATGATTTTCTTAGGGAATGACTGCAGCGTGCTTGCTTTGTTTCATGGTACATAATTACTGTGCCGCTGGAGGGACCGTGGGTATTTCATTAGCACAGCAGTTCCTTTGCCAGTTCAATTGTCCTCATTACGGGGTTTCCTCAGAAGCTGCAAGAAGAAAGGTCTCCATGTTGAGGTATGTGGTTCACTGTTCTCTACCAAAGCTTCAATCCCTTCCTCCTGCTCTTGAGTTTCAATGGCTTTTTAGCTGAGAGCAGGACAGCACAAGCTGCTTTCAAACAAAGTTCCAACAAACCCAAGGGAAGCAGTGGGGAGGAAGAGTGCCCAGAACGAAATCCACAGAATCACAGAATGATATGGGAATGGAAGGGACCTCTGGAGATCATCTAGTCCAACCCCCCTGTCAAAGCAGGTCCACCT
>JAOXJM010000004.1:7166815-7198874 GCA_026413425.1 Tringa solitaria
CCCTTCCAAATGTGCTTCCATGGCTGCTGCCATGCAGAGGACCAAGGCAAGGCAGTGTTGGTACAAGCTAAGAAAAACAGATGAAATTGGAAAATATAGAGAAGTGCTTCGGAAGCCTGAGTGGTGCTAGTTGTTTGGGTTAGAATCTGTGTTGCTCTTTTGGGGTTTGAAATGTCAAGAAGGAGCTCTGAGGCTGAAGGATCTCTTGCAATAGCTTTAAGAGATGTGGTGGTGTTGGAAAGCCATTGAAATAAATGCCTGTACTATGAGGCCTCTGTTTAATTTATTTGAGAGATTAATCTTGTTATTAACATTTTTGCAAATGGACTAGCTGTGCTGCCATACAGCGAGACCTGGATGGGCTAGAAAGTTGGTTGGAGAGAAACCTTATCAAATTCAGCAAAGGCAAGTGTAGGGTGCTGTACCTGGGGAGAAGTAACTCCATACACCAGTACAGGTTGGGGCTGACCTGCTGGAGAGCAGTTCTGTGGAAAAAGACCTAGGAGTCCTGGTGGGCAACAGGATGACCATGCTACGGTGCTTCAAAGTGATGCCTTTATGGGAAACGTGGTAGTCCGCAAAGTCCATCTGGGTTGACTTACACTAGACTGGTGGTGAAACGACTTATAATGTAAATAATAAAAAAAGCTTTAAGACTGATATAATCTTGTCATAAGTGAGGCCCCACATGGAAGGATGTGTGTGTGTACCCATACCAATTTTCAATGTCATATACACCTTTGAGTAATTTTGTAATAGACCCATCTAGTGTGCCATCGTTTTGGCAAAATAATTAAGAAAAAATAAATGAGTAAAAGTATCTCCTGGATCTATATGAGTACACTCCAGGTATTGCACAGAATTAATCTCGTGCAGGGGTGTGTGTCTGTATGAATATCCATATATTCGGAAAAACCTTCAGTTAGTATTTTGTGAAGATGATTATTTTGTTATCGGTATCTCTGATGTGAGAATGGTTTTTGTTATTTTATCTTGCGGATGGTCAAGCAGTGAAGTAGGTGGCTGCAAAGCCTGTTGCCTGAAAGGGAGGGAAGAGAGAATGCATCATCCTCATTTAAAGGGTATTGTGGCATTGGCTTAACTTTTTGGAAAGCTGTTTAAATGTTCCCAAGAAACATTCTTCTATGACCTACCATAATGTATAATGTGATGCTGAGATCTGTCCTGGAGAAAGCTGCTCAAGACACGTTTGGTGTCCGTTTTCCCATTAATGGCTCAGCCTGTGGCTCATGGAGTTGAAAAAACCTCCAAAACTAGAAAACCATTGAACTTCATCAAATTAAGTTAATACAGAGCATAGTTAGCTTCTTGTGGCCTCCGGGAACTAGATTGGGTTCATTTATTTTGTTAAATCCCTAGTTCTTCTGGTTCTGTGAAATAACATAATAAATAAAGGATTGTCAGACCTTATTCTTGTTGAATTTGACCATGAATAATTGTTTCTGGACAAAGCATTGCTGCTTCTAACCCCATTACCAAGAAAGGATAAATTTCAGCAGCCTTTAAGAATAAGCTTATCCGACACATTGTTAATCAAACCCCTGGCTCGTATTGGGTTTGTTTCTGCTTGATTAACCACAAACTTTGGCCTTTATGTAATTCGTGATTATCAGGATTTTTTTAATCTGACAGAAGTGCAAAGGCAACTCATGAAATCTTGTTTCTCCACTAAATAACAATTCAGTGACAGGAGTGTTACAGAGCTGCTGGCTGGTGGCCCCTGCTGTTCCGTGCCGGAGTGTCTGATCTCACTGGTTGCAATTCAGGCATTTTAAGGTTAAAATCCAAATCCTTCCTGTTGTTTTTCCCCATCCCCTGCCCCAGCCTAATTGCTAATGGTTTCCTGATGTTTACTGCCTCTCCCATCAGCAACACTGGTGGAGCTGCCTGTGCAGAACCAGTCTCTGGCTAGAGAGGTTGTCCCATTCATTTCCCCCGTTTTCCTGTGACACACGGATGGGAGAAGGTATGAAGAAGCTGGTGGGAGCCGTGTTCCAGGACTAGCATGTGTCCATGAAGTACACGTGCTGAAGGAGTAGATATACCCAATGGAGGCTACTTCTCTGTTTCAAGTGGGCATTGAGACATGTGCCACCCCGGCCTGGCCTGTTGCTTTGAAGTTGTGGATTGCTGCTGAAATACATTTCCCTGGGCATTTCCATCTTTTCCGGCATTTCCATCTTTTCCAGCATTTCCATGCTGGAAAATACCCTAGCAGCATGTTGTGCAGCCGGAGGGAATTGCGTGCCTCTTGGGAAGGACGTGCTTGTAATGTGATTGCAACTGAGAGATCCTCCAGAGAGTTTCAGGTTATAGCAGATGCGTGTGCAGGTGTGGAAGATGCGCTGCTTGGATAACAATGGTTAAGCAGAGACAAGAGGTGTGATAGTCCTATCTCTGCATGTCCCGAGAAGAATTTTCATGGTCCGGTCTGGGAGGGCAGGGGAAAGGAAACCTGGCTGTAGGAATGAGTCTCCGAGTTTGACCCAAGAGGCAGTCTGTATTTATGCAGGATTAGTGCTCTGTATTTTGCTCTGCATTTTTTAATAATGAGGCAGTATTCAGAATTAATTTAAAATGGCAGGATCCGTAGTTAAATCACAAGCTACTCTGAAGAAAACAAGCCTTTTTGTAGAGCGTATGAGGTCTGTCCACTTGGGTCTGTCTACACTCTCTGAAATACGAGATGCCCGAGAAGAACATTGTAGGTGCATAAACCTATTGAACCTGTGGGACCATTGTCCAGCTCAGTGTAAAATTTAGCCTCGTATAGTGGATCACTTGAGGAAGAGCTAAGCACTCAAGGAAAATTGTGGAAAGGGAGATCTGCAAGGCTGGAACAGAGCCTGTTATTTTTGGCTCCTCCTTTGTCCTGGATCAAGTTTACATAAACTTAAAAACGTGTTCGTTTAGCTTGCCCTGAGAGAGGAGCTTTGCTTCTGGTGGGGCACAGATTCCGCATCCAGGGTCTCAGCTGTCAAACGTGCTAAGAAATCTGTTTTGTTCACAATGCAGCATCAACTTTCCCACTTGTCCCACAGAGAAGTTGGGCTGAGCACCCGAGGAGTGCTTGTATGCTGAGATGTAGGAAGAGGATGATCTGAGGTGCGATGGGTATTATTCTCTCCTATGCATTGAGTTTTGGGTGATTTACTGGAATTTTACCAGTGCAATTCAGTGTCCGCGTTGCAGATGGATGATCTGGGGGGGGTGCGCATGCCAGTGTAGTTACAGCATTCTGAGTTTTTAATGAGAGTAGTCTCCATTAATACAAAGCAACACTGAGAGTAAATAATTGGTTTTGGTATTTTATCAGCTGCAAACCGTGTTTTTCAGTGTGTCTGCATGGGGAAGAGGGGCGGCTCCACTGGAGAGCTTCTTGGTTTGGCTGAGTGAGTGCAAACAAACCTGCAGAGACATGATTCAGCCAAATCAGAATATGGGATTTGCGTCTGTCATCTCTTTTTTTCATAACAAATATTAAGTCATGACTCGCGAATAATCGAAATACTGCTTCTGTAAATAAAGATTAAACTGAGCTATTTTGTCAACAGCAAAGAGAGTATTTTATATTGCCTCCCTGTACAGGTAGGATAAAGCCTGGGAGCACTTGGATTTAAACAGTTTCTGGGTGGTACCATAAGTACTGGACAAGAAGAAAGACTGTAGGAGAGAGGGAATCACTGGTAATTTCCACTGCACTATTATATATCCCAAAGCCCTGGTGGGCACTGTTAGAAAGGATATGCCAAAGAGAGTTGCTTTTGCAAGTTTTCTGGTTACCAGATGCATTTAATAAGTGATAACGGTATTTGAAATGGAACAGGTGTATTCATGAAGACCAGCTTTTATGCACAGGACCAGAAGCAGCAGAGGCTGGTTCTCTCTCTTCACGGTGAGCATCCAACCTGTCAGCCCATAGTGACATCCAGCTTTGCTGATTCACATAGCTCAAGTAGATGGTCTACAGTTTCAGACATTTATCTCAATGAAAGGTTGTGTTTATCTTGGACTTGGGATGGCCCATGAGCTGAGCACTGACAATACTTTGTGAACTCACTTTGCTGCTACCCTGATGGGCTATAAGATTATAAAGCTGCATAGGTGGCTGGCTGGCCAATAGTAATTTTAAAGCTCAGTCCTGAATTTGCTGAGTAACATTAAGACATACAGTATAGTTTATAGTTTATCATTTGAGAGAATGTCCCCAGTTGCACACCTGGCTGGGGAAGCGCCATGAAGGATCAATGGATCTTTTAATATTTATTTCTCATGGCTTTGCTTGTGGCCTTGTGGAAGAAAAACAAGGACAAAATCGTTCATTCCTGTTCTGTCTCAATACTTCACACTTGTTTGAAGTGTGGGATGTACTGGCATTCAGCATGCACAATGCTTATTGTTTCTTTTAGGTTTTATTTTGTCTAGGGTTTGCTTTGATACAGCAAATCATTTACTTTTTTTACAGCTCATGACCCTCAGGGCGCGAAGTATGTTTTCAAAGGGCTTAAATGGTTTAAGAAGATAAACTCCCCAGACCTCCAAAGAGATTTGTATCACAGATTGTGGTATTTTTTGAAAACTCCATTCAAAAGCTGCTCAGTGCAAGCAGTTGTGCTATGAAGAGGAAGGGTCATGGTCAAGTGTTGCCTTGCGACCAAACACCAATATTTAAGTGGAATAACACCTTTTATGGCAAGTCCTTACCTCTTTCTCTTTCTAACTCCCAAATGGCTGAAGGCCAGTAAGTATGAGTGACGCCTTTTGTATGCCAGCTGAGAAGTTAATGTTTTCTGACCTTTTTTCCTGAATTTTCCTGACCTGCATCTGTACAGACCATTTGGCAACACATTTTTGAGAGCAGAGGAGCGTGGCACAATGAGCGACCCAGGCTGTGCATGGCAGTCCCACCAGGCTGAAAGCCAGTGGCTACACCAGCAGAAATTGGTGGGAGAACTTGCCAAAGCCTGCCCTTATTTTTTAAAGTTGGATGTCAGTTTATTTCAGTAAAAGCAGCGAAACCCAAAATAAAAAGTTGGGTATTTGAGGACATGCTGTGGGTCATCAGACTTCTAGTCTTAAAAGACATATTATAATTTGTGCTAAACTTTTGTGACCAAGTGGAAGTGTGGTTCTGCATCAGGAGATGCATTATAAAGTGTTAGCAAAGTTTATTCTGGAGCAGGATCTAAACCTGCAAGAAAGGGGGAAGGGACTCTGGCCACGTTAATTTGACAAAAATCCTTCCACAACTTTTCCTGTTGGTAATTTTGGTTGCATGCAGGCTTCTACTGGAGATGGTCAAATTACCTATTCTCCTAGGATAAACATCCATCTAGCTACTGAGTTTCAGGTCACATTTATACAGGCTGGAGCTGTGCTGTTGCCAGACCAGCCAAGTGGGAAAGTTGGCCTTGCTCCATATAAGCAGCCCTGACTAAGAAAGCCACACTAAATTTGGAAAAGAATTAGGGGAACTCATTTTTCAACTGCCGTGGAGTATTTTATCTCCAGTTGCCCCATGCTATCATTTTATGGGAAGAGTTTCTATTACTCATGACTGTTTCCATCATGTTTGTTTTCAGATAGCATATTTTTATCTTCTGTAAACTAAAAGAGTTTAAAAGATCCATCAGTGAACAATGGATCAAGAGTCCATCTGCTTCTCTTCCCACCTGCAGGTAGTGTTGCAATTCCTTTTGAGCTGAAGAGTGCAAGGCCAGGTCCTTCCTTGTGTAGTGCCACAGACAATCTCTTTAAAAAACCCTTTTATTCTAATTTTAAGAGATAATAGTATTTTTGATGCAGAGATCCTTTGCTACAAGCAGTGCAAAGACTGGAATAAACTGCACTAAATGTTTGCTCCTCCATTCATGTTTTGATTGATTATAAATACATTCTGCACACAGAAATCACATTGGTATCATATTTCTCATTTTTATATATTATGAATTGCATAGTTCCTTTCTTTTTGGTCATTATGCTTTAAGCTGATCTAAGAAATGTTGACACTGAAGAATCACACGTCTGGGCCCATTTAGCCATAACTGAAAGATTTTGCCAAACTTACAGGTATTTCCTGTGATTGTTGGGCTTTTTTTTTTTCCCAACACCAGAATTTTGTTCTTTGTCCCACTTCCTCCGCAAATTTTTACTGCAGGATGCAGGCAGCAGTCAAGTGAGGTCCAGTGTCCCAGAGCCCTCTGTAACAGATTAAGAGGCCATTGCAAGCTGGGAAAGAAAAAGCCGCGGTGGAAAATAGGGGCAAACCCTCAGCAGGAAACTCCACCGGGGCTGGGGCCAACAACGTCCTACTGCTGGCTGGGCCCAGAAGAAAAAAAAATAATAAAGCTGTAACGATTTTGGGAAGCTTTGTCCTTATTTGGAGAATAAGTTTATGCCTTTTCCCAAAGCAGGCTAGTTTTTAAAAGGCTGTTAGATGGGCAGGCATTTTCTGCTTCAGCAGCGCTGGTATCCTGCTATTATATGCAAGCAGTAGGTCTCAGAAAATCTAGTCTCTAACTGGAGAGTTGGAGTCCAGATTGTCACCTGGTGCTGTCCCACAAGTAAATCTGTGAAAAATTTACATGCTTGAAAAATTAACCCGGCCTCCTGATGTGCCTCCAGCTTTGTCTAATGACTCTGCAAACGTGGCAGTCGGCCAAGCCATCTCCTCCATGCACCAGGGCAGGGCTAAAGGGGCACCAGGTTTGTACCCCGGCGGTGGTGTGGGGCTGGAAAGGGGCAAGAGTTGTCCAGAAGGGGCTTTTAGTTTAATTAAAGGCAGCGATCCTATTGATGCTTAAGGAGAAGGCACCAACTCACCTTTCTGAGCTGGTTAGATGGGAGTAGCTGGAATGAAAGGTCGTGTCAATATTGGCCCTAAACGTGAGAGATGCATCAAATTCTGTGTATCAAAATGAAAGTAAAATTCCAGAAGCAGAGGAGCTGATGTATAGCTTTTTCTTTTGCACGCACATCCAGGTAACTACAGCAAAGTAAATGTAATTATTAGGTAGTTATGGAGTAATTAAATACTGCCGCTATCTGAATTGATGAAATTACCTCTGACAGCTTGGTAATATCCCACATGAGGAGCAAATCAGAGCTGGACCTGAAACGAGCACTTAACAAAATTTTTGCCTTTATCCATCCCTGCAAACTCCTCAGCAAACTAGTTGTTTTTCCATGGCAGTCTCAGCCACAAAGATTTGGGGTTTTTAAATGGAAATAAGGTATCCAGAAGTGGTAAATCTGGACTGTAGCATCTTCTACACCAGAGCATCCCACGCACTTTACCCTGTAAAATCCCATGTGCTTACTCTTGTAATGATCTAAGGCTTTTCTCTTTAACTATTTATTTTGATCTTCAAAATTATTTAAGATTAAAAAAAAAGGGCATGAACATTCCGGGAAGTGCACTGACGTTTAAACTTCATTTTCTGGTGAGAAATGGGCGTAAAATCAGTAGTAATTCAGGAAGTTTTGCATGGATACTTTAGAAGGACTATGCTTATATGCTTGAAACAGCAAATACATTGAGACCTCTCTCTGATTTCATCGCAGCTGCTGCAGATTCACAGCCTGTTGTATAAAATACAGAAACATCACGAAAAATGCCAGTGACTCCTTTTTGGTGGTAGTGCTGGTGCATGGCTGGGAGGAGTTTGTAGGTCTGGGAACATCATTGTAGGATGGGAGTGGTTCAGCTTTTCAAGGACTCTGGAGGTCACGGTGCTTCTTGCTGGTTCCCCTGTTTGGCCATTCAGGAGTGCTGAATGCCAGCCCTGGTTTGGGAGCCTATGATTCAAGAAATCACAGTTTGGGAACTACCATTTTTTGGTCTTATACAGAAAATTGTTTGGTTGGTTGTTTTTTCCCACAAGCAGAACAAAACAAAATTTTGAAAGCATCGAAATTGCTTGAGGTGTGAAATTATGTTTCTCTGTTGTATACTCGGGGGAAAAAACCTTGTCATAGGTCTCCTTAATACAGGGAATAAAGGGATCTCTCCAGTATCCAGGACAGTCTGGATGCTGTCTAGATCATAGTCCAGGGTTTGGGTTTCACATTGCTGCTGACTATTTGAGTCACGTATTTGTGCTTGCCTTTAACTTTTAGCTTTGCTTCGCTGTCTGTAAACCATTTTTTAAATAGGGTTAATGAGTTAATTACTTGTAAATTGCTTTAAGATTCCCAGAAATGAGACTGTCAGTGTGTTTATTGCTACTGATGAGATCTTGATCATAGCGAGACAATACAAGATTAGTGTTTATTGCGGCATGACTGAGTATCTGTTTACATTAAAACAAAGAAGAGACTGCAGTGCCCAAGCCTAGAAAACATACTTTGTAGGAGCTTTGAGTCAGCTTGAAGATCTGATTATGTGATAAAATTGGCTAATAAGGCTAAACACTACCCAGTATCACTTGTGTATGTGTTTCTTTGAAACCTTATCAGCTCTGGAACTGGATCAGCTCCATGGCAGTGTGTCCTAGGGAGAAGCAGATAACATCTTTTCTTAGAGAAATAGATCTGTGCTATGTTTTGCCCACTCTTAGAAGGAAAAACTGCGTGCAAACCCAGTGTTTTCTCTATATCTTTAAGACCCAGACGAATTCCCTCTGCCCTTGGTTATCTCAACAGCTGAATGCATCTTGGAGGGTTTCCTGATCTGTTGTGCAGCAAGTGGCCTTTGGTGTGCTTGGGCAATATTTTGGGACGCTGGCGATAATGGCTTTGCTTCTGCATTACAGTTTCTGAGATGATGCACATTAAATACAATTAAATCTCTGTTTCTGCTTCAGGAAAAACAGAGGCTGTCATCAAAAACTTCAGCCCACACTACAGACGCCAGTACACGGTGGCTTTCTGCAAGCACGTGCAGGATGAGCTGGAGCAGCACCGGGATTCCCAGTCCCGGTTCCTGAAAACCAAGGTAGGCAGGCTGTTTCCCATTCTGAAGCTGCCATACACCTCTGCTCTCCTGCATGAAATAATTGATGCATTAACTATTTAAATCAGACGTTTAGTAGTCATAATGTATGAGAAGCATTAGCTGGAAGTGTGTCAGCTACCGACTGTGCTCGGCTTTCTTGTTTTCCCCAGTGTTGAACGCCGCCCAGGAAAGTCGTACAGATATTCAAAGCTTCTAACAATCAAGCACAAAGTATTTTTAAAGTTATTGAAATGTTTCTACGTATGCGAGCACAGTACGGAATTGTTCTTTTGGCTTTTTATATTGAAAAGTTGAGTAAATAATAAATGTGTATATCTAGGAGATTTTATGTGTGCGCTTTCCTATATATAACACAAGTGTACGCAATATATTTGCAAGTGCAGATGTCGGATTTGCCTCAGTTAGGTTTTAGGTGGAAAAGTTGCATTTGGGTGCAGGTTTATTTTTGAAAGTTCATCTTAGTTTTGGTTGTGTTTGATTGTCTCGTAGCAGGAGAAGAACCATGACACAAGTTTCTGGTACAAAGCATGCATTTTATCAAGGTAAAGTTAGATGCTTGGACAAAACTAGTTGTTTTCTGCAGTAGCTTCCTGCAGATCGCAAGGTTTTGCAAGAATCTTGGGTCAGAGATCATACATGCAGGGCCGAAATTTATGTAGGAAACTTAATTAAACCTTTCAGCTACAGGGTTCCATAAAGAAGATGGAGAGTGAATAAAATGGATGGAGATGGAGAGTCATAAAGTGAGCTATGGGGAGCTTTTCTTTATTAGAGGAGAGATAAAAAGAAAGACAAAAGTCTCTTTATTAGAGGAAAATGCAGAGAACCAGCCTTTGATATTAAGAAGATACAAATATAAATTTTTTGGCCATGTTGGAAACCAAGGGTTTCCAATGCTCTTGAAATGAATATAGGGTAAAGCAATGAGGTGGGTTGTAAAAGGTGGGATAACAGAAGAGCGCTGTTTTTCAGGAAGATGCGTATCAATTACAAGAGCACAGGTGCAAAAGTGTTATAAAGAAATGGGAAATAATTTACTATTTTATAATAAAACTCCTTACTGCAGAAATGAAATGTTTTACATGATGTTATCTTGTGGGAAATAGGAGATAATGAACTACAAGTCATCTTGCATTCAGCATGCCAACCAAAAGGTAAATAAGAACATCTCTGTCTCAGAAATCTGGAAGTATTTTTGGAAGGCAGAGCTCCTCTGCTGCCTTCTCACCTCAGGCTACAAGAATTTGATTACATATGTAGTATCTGCCCAAATCAGAGATGTTTATGAATCCAAATTGCATTTGAAGACTCAAAAGCCCTCATAGCAGTCTTATGGAAATGTAGAAATAAAAGCTTCAAAATGGTCAGTAATCCAGAGTTATTTCAAATCTAGAAAATTGTCTTTGTAGCCTCCGGCAGAAGCTGGGACAGTCTTATATGAAGCAGAGCTGCTGCATTTTGCTGAGGATCTGAAGAAGTGGAAGGACAGATATGTCGTTATCAAAAACGACTACGCTGTGGATTGCTTTGAGACTAAAGAGGTAAATGCTACTTCTTATGTTTTTCTATGCTCCCAAAAAAACTGATATCAAGTGAATTGGCCACTGCTGTGGCCTTTCTTTTGGCAATTCTAGATGAAATGTTGTCCTTGGTGAGGTGGTTCCAGCCTTGTGGAGATGGCTGGAAGCTCCACGAGGATAGCTGAGGGTACAACCAAGTGCCTTGCATTGGTCATACACATTGGCAAGAATTAGCAAATAACTTTAACAGCACTTTGAACCTTCCTATCAAAGAATGCTTCTTATCTGTATGTCATTGCAATACGCCCCTGTGCTTCTGCTGTTGGGTTTTAAGTGGCAATTTTTGGGTTGCTTCAGGTTGACTACAGTAAAGCTTTTCATTTGGCAGCTGCCATAGTCAAACTTGTCCCAGCTGACAAATCAAACAAATAGGGCTTAGAATAGAATCTCTTCCTTTTCCCCTCCCTTCTATCCCTGTCTTCATCACGGGTTGTGAGCACTGAGATGATATTTTTTAATATTTATTGTACATTTAACCATATTTTAGATTTGATGTTTCCAGGAAATATATCTGAAATTCAGTCTGACAAAAAAAATTTCCTTTGGGGAATATCCCTGTGCATTAGCTTTGTCAATGAGTTGTGTGCTCCATGTTTTCCCTCTCCTTAATGGCTATTTGACTCCCTCTCTCTTGATTTTCCAGGCCTACCAGAAAGGAGCCAGCCCTAAATATCATGTTCTTCCTGCAGGAGGCAAAGTACTGACTTCAGAAGAAGATTACAATTTGCTGTCTGATAAATATTTTCCAGATCCTGTTGGTAAGCCCTGCTCAAAGTTGAGCTGTCAAACGCCAGGCTCTGTTCCTTAAGCAGACCTCTTCTGGGCAGGCTTTCAGGCTACTCCCTAAAATGGGACAGCAGAAGACACATGCAGTCCTTTTTCTAAGTCAAAGCACAGCTCCAGAGTGGACATACACAGAAGATGCTATAAGCTAATGTTCAGACAAATGCTGGCTCCCGTTTTTTTCCAGCATCCCGGCACAAAGCCACTGGAAGCTGTGCAGAAGCAGGGCAGGAACCACACCACCATTGTTCCCAGGCTTTGTTAATATTCCTGGTTTATTTGTTTCCATTTTTAGATGCCAGCTGCCTGTGTTGACTCAGAGTTGATAATAAGTCCCACAGAGAGGGCAGGAAGGTTGCTGCTGCTGAATTTGTTGTTTCTGGGACAGGAACTGCTGTGGTCCTCCCTGCTCCCACCCCACTCCACAAAGATGGAGAAAACTCAGCCTTTCAGGGGGTGGATCTCATGTTGCAGAGTCAGATACAAAAAAAGGCATGCCATGTAAGGAAAGGGATAAGGGCAACGTATAGGCAAGGATTTTTTTTTTAAAGTTTTTTCTCATACCACTTAAAGTTATGATTCTGGTGTCCCCTTTACACCCCTGACCAAAGGGTAGCATGGGGCAGCGGTGCCTGGAGGTGTCTTCCATCTGTCACCATAGCTCCACAGGAGTTGGGGCTGAGTAATGTGGAGCAGCCCAAAGCCACTTGGGGACTTCTCATGGCTCTCCCTTCACGAAGACTTAGTCTTTTATGGCCCTTCTCCCCTTCTGTGTGATGCTGAACACCCTCCAAGATGAACCTCATGTGGCTGGGCTCTCCATGCGTGGCACTGAGACAAGATTGGGTTTGGTCACCCATGAATGGTGTTGTACAGCATCTCCCGTGCACAGTGACTCAGGGCAGCAGGGAATGGAAGCTACTTAGTACTTTCTTTGCTTCATCTCCAAGGGTTTTAAGTGACAGTTCATCAGGCCGTCTTGCAGTTGTGTCTGGAAAACCTGGAGGCAAGGAGTGTGCCTACCTGCTGTTCCTACATGGTTTAATATAGTTTTTTTCTATATGTAAGATTGTATGTTCTTATGTAGTGCCTATGTGGAAGAGACCAGAGTTGCCCACTAACTTACTTTTTGCCATGAAAACTTTTTCCCTAGCAGTTACAATCCAATAAAATAGTTACTTCGAAGTTTTACCAGAAGTGTGCAGTTTATGTCCTCTTTCAATACCAAACAAGAGGACATCAAGTTGCTATGGTATAGCATAGAGAGCTGGTTGGTGCCTGCTGAATTTGCCCATCCCTGCGTGTCCCCCTGCCCTCCACGCCCGATGGCTTGCATCAAGGAGGAGACGTGATTTTTTCACGTCTCATGCTCCCCTGCTAGCCAAGGTCTGTTCTCTCTGTTGCGGCAGAAGAAAAAGGCCAAACTCCCCAAGAAATCTGCAGATTTCAAACGGAAGTGTGTTCTTTGTGTAGGGTCGAGTGAGAAGGAGGTCGCTCAAGCCTTCGTTCAGCTGCCGAGGGAGTTCCCCGTTTACCTGTGGCAGCCCTTCGCCCGACACAGCTACTATTGCTTCCCGCAGGCAGAAGCTCAGAGACAGTTCAGCGCCGTGCTGGGGGACTGCGTCAGACACTCAAACCACGGTGAGTGCAGAAAGGGCCTCTTTCCTGTACGTCGTTCACCCCGGAGAAGATTTAAATAGCTGTTGCGATAAAAAAGCGGTAGAAAAGGTGAACGTCACTTATGAGAGGTGCTTGGTTTTCAATGCCTCGAGGAATGCCTTTTCTTCTTGCATGCCTTTTCTCCTTGCATGCCTTTTCTTCTTGCTTTGCTGGGAGCGACGGTAGGTGGGATTTGAGGTGCAGTGTAGTAAGCTTAGGGAGAAAGGGAAATACTTTGAGAGTGGCATTCTCCTCTCTGACAACTCATTTAAATCCAGCGTCATGATACAAAATCATATGAGATTTTTACTAAATACGGCATGGCAAGCTCTCACCTATCTTTGCAAGCTTGGCAGATGCATCATAGATATAGTAGACCAGGTTTATACAACATGGAGGGAATGCAGTCTCCCAGTGCATTTCTGTCATGTCATACATATATCAGCAGTGGCCAAACATCCTATGCTTTTTGTGGGTGTTTAGAGGGCAGCTCAAGCCCCGGCCATGCTTAAGCTTGGCAGGAGGGGCGTGAATGGTGTGTAAGACTAATGATTGTTTGCGCAAGGGTAAATTTTAAATCTCACTTTCTGACTATGGGAGACTAGAAAACTTCAAAAAAAAACCAACTAGTGACTTGCTGGGATTATAAAATCAACCTTGCTCCTGTGAAATTGGAAGAGCATTTATGAGTTGGATCCTTCAGAAAAAGAAATGCTTTCTTGTTTTTCAGATGACTTTTCTCTTTTTCATCAAGCTGACCTGGTTCTCCCACTGGTGTCCCAGGCTCTTCCTTGCCTTTTGATTTCTGTCTGCTCCTGCTGTTCTTGGCGGGGGATGTGAACACTCAGGAACTTCTCCAGCTATCTCAGCTACTTGGGCCTGAAGCCCATGCTTGTAGATAAATGAATTGAGAGTGCAGTGTGTGAACAGTCCCTTTTGCTTACAGAAGTGGCTCCTAGTGTGTTTTTTTTAGCTGTCACTTTTGTCTCCTGGCCATCAGCTTCACCCCATCACCCTCAGACAGCTGTCTCGCACTGCCCTCCCTAGATACTTCTCAACCGCCATCTCTTTTCCCTCATCTCCACCGTCAAAGGCATTCCTGGTCTCTTTTAGGGCTCCATTCCCATGACAAAAACATGCATTAGTGTATTTCTAGGCAGCTCCCTAAGATGTGCAGTTATTTGTGCGGTGCTCGGTGGGGGTTGGTGGCAGATGCCTTCTTCACAGGACATGCAGAATTCTGGGTCCTGGTGTTAGCCAGGTGGTGTGCGCTCCCCTCATGCTCGATCCCCCTTTCCAGCTCGTTTCCAAGCTGTGCTGAAGGTGGTGAGATGCAGCGTGCCCTTCTAGCACTGACAGCCTCATACCAACCGGAGGAAGCAGCTCCAATGCAAATCTCTGTAGGTGTGGAGAGGCTGAGGGCTAAGACACTCTGGTAGGCAAGTACCCAGTCACAGGGACTATAACGGCTGTATCATGGCTAGGGAGGCATCAGTCTGGAAGGAAAACGCCTTCGCTTGGCATTTCCAAATAGCTTAAGTCTCAATAAATATTCCCTATATAGCTGCCAGAGGAACCCTAATTTTTGCTTCTGATTAGCCTGGGTTTAGCTGCAGCAGTCAGACAGTTATGAAAGTGGAAAGCCACCCTTTGCTCCTCACCAGGGTATGGTAAGGAGATGGGGATACAATCAAGTTTTCCTGGCACTATGAGTCTTCCATGACTTGAAGCCTGTTCATTAGGTTTGGGGTTTTTCATTTTTCTCTTCTGGAGCAAGTGTAACAGGCTTGACAAAGATTTTGGCAGCCTTTTTTTTTCGTAAAGTTCAGCACATCACTCTAGGGGCCAATTCTGAATTGGCAGAAGCTGGGTTTAGATGACCTAATAGGTCTTTTCCATCTTCAATGCCTGCGCGTCTGTGTTTTATTATATTTCATATGGCTCAGCTGTTGCTCATTTATGCATCTGTTGCAGGATTTATCCCTCTCAGCTTTTTCTCTGGTCATGTTTTTATCTGACAGAAGATGCTTAGTGACACTGGAGTGCCTTCATCAAGGCTTATTCTTTTTGTCACATTATTTCTACTCAACAGACTGATTGGTAGATAAAGACAGTGTGTTAACACTGGTAAAAGTGAACAGTTTTTTACAGCTAAGGAAATGGGAGCCACTATTTTCTGGATTTCTTGGAGTTATACCATCTCCTAGAAACCTAGTTGCTACAGGTGGAAAAATGATAACCGACCAGCACCCCAGTAATCCAGTTTCAAGGACTTCATATTGATTTATATTTGTTTTCACATGACTGAAAGATGTTACTTTATTAACACTTTTTAAAGCCTTTTTTGCAAACAATTCTGCCTACAAAACGCAGGTGTCTGACCAATCCGATAAAGTTATGGGCACGTGCAGGAACAGAACACATAATAAGGCTCGTGATACAAAAATTGTCTGTGCTCTTTTGTTAAAAAAAAAATGAAAAGAGAGAAGAAATGTGAAAAATCCTTCGAGTTTGATTGTGGAATGTATGTTAGTGGGATGAGGAGCCCCGGCCAAGGCAGCACTTGCCCCATCTCTTCTAAAAAGTGCCGGGTTAACTTTTGCCAGGGCAGATTTGGTAAGGGCAGATGTAATGTCTGATCAGAAGTTGTCTTTCTGTCTTTTCTATAATCTCCCACTTCTGGAAAGGAAGATATCACGCTAGGCTTTAGCCAAAATCTTGGAAGAGATTTTGGTTTCTCCCAGGAAGCAGAATTAAATACTGTCTCTTGCTGAACAGAAAAGTGGAGTGAATCAGCGTGTGGTCTTGTGATGGGAGCCGCCCTGGCATTCAGCTGTTTCCTCTCTTTAGAGTCCCACTGTTACAAATAACCAGTCCGGCCTGTGTTGCTGGGTTTTCTGGTCAGAACTCAAGGTCATGAGAATAATTACAAAAGTGTTTGAATTTAGGGATTACTGCTTGCAAATATGATTCAGATGTAGGGATTGTGGGTTCTCCTCCCCCCTTTCCCCCCCAATTTTCCTATTGTGTTTGTCTTTCCTTTGTACTAATTAATAAGGGTTGGCAGTTCGAGAGGACTTCCTTCATTATCAATAGAATTTTGTGAATACAGTTCAGATGAAGCACATTTAAAACCTTTTAAATGAGCCTAAGCCAATCAGGACCTAACTGGTCATGGCTTTAAAAATATTCTAGCACAACTGGACACATAGGCTGAGATTCTGTGAATGACCCTGACTCTGAAAGTTGATTGATTGATGTGCACACAGAAATCATCCCAGTTCGGTGATGCATCTGGGCAGCTCCCGCTTTGCTCTTTGCAAGTTGGCTTTCATGATGCCTTGAGGAAGCATTTGGGGAGGAGATCAAAGGTTTTTTGGGTTTTAAGCTATGATGTCATGTGATTAAGGGCTAATTAGTGGAAGCACAAGTGCCCAGGGAGTAGCAATGAAGCCTGACAAACTGATGGGTACAGAGGGGACCCCAGCTTGGCTGCCCTGGCGCTCAGAGTAGGGGGGTCAGCTCATGGTCCTGCTGTGAAACCTACCCAGGTGGACCATCAGCAGCTCTCCCCGACCGCCTTGCAGTCTGCAGGGCTGTTGTTGCCTTAGGTGGTACGGGACTCATTGTAGGATGGAGGGGAAGAGCATTTGAGGATTGTGTAAAGTGTATTATGGGATGTTTTCCAGGAGACTGTGGGAATGTGCATGGGGATGTTTAGGGGAAGGACCGAAGGTGGGAAAAGGGAAGGATCAAAGGGGATTGGAGAGGAACAAATGTGGAATGACAGAGGAAAGAAGGGGATAAATCATAGAATCATAGAATGGTTTGGGTTGGAAGGGACCTTAAAGATTATCTAGTTCTAACCTCCCTGTCGTGAGCAGGGACACCTCCCACTAGAGCACGTCACTCAAAGCCCCATCCAGCCTGACCCAAATGGAGGCAGGTGGGTGTGAACAGGAGACTGGTCAGTACGCTGGTCCATTCAAGCCCCATGCTAGATCACCACAGATCTCTCCTGTCTTCTTACTAAACTCCCCTTCTAACTATCTTCCAGGGTGAGGGTGCTCTCCAGTGTGTGTGTGTTGAGGTCCTAAGTGCCAGCAAGTAGAGAAGGAGACACGGGGTCATGGGGACCTCACAGGTGATGAGATGCCAGTACCTGGAGAGGTGTGTGTGATGGGTCCCAGTGCCAGCAATGGGAGAACAGACCACAGAGCACAGGGTCCCATAAGTGTGGGGCCATCATCTGGTGAGACCAGAGTGTTTTCCTGATGAACTTCCACCAGCCGTGCATATGCGTAGGCTTCACTCGCTAGCAAACTTCAAGCTGGACTATTTGGCAAGTGGGAGAGGAGCTGTGGGAGCCGGTGACCAGACAGACCATAAGGCTGGGACTGGTAGTGGAGTGACCATAGGTCCAAGCCAGCTACTAAAGAGATGTAGGTGGGTCTGAGAGTTACTGCTTGAGGGAACATAGATCTGGATGTGCTGTCAGTGGGGACAGGTGGGGAAGGATGTAGTGAAAGCTGCAGCTATTGGACTACCAGATTTGGCAACTCTAGCATAAGCCATACTTGCATTTGAATCCCTTTGCTGGCTGAATTTGAATCAAATATATTTCAAAATTGCTTTTCACCATTTAGTATGTGACCCTTCTCCTGTGAGAATTAATGACTGTGTAACTTTGCTCCCAGGAGAAAAAAAGATGACTGTAAATTTGCATATTCAGTACAGAGGTGCTACTACCTAATCTTGACTGTTATCTCAAAACTGCCTTACAAAACCTCCATCAAAAAGCTTCTTTCCCTTCAAATTGTTCATTCTTTACCAACAGCTTTGTAATTACGGACTTCGGTAGGCTGCATTAAAGAACATTGCGTGCAGCTCTGAAATGCCACAATTCATTTCTCATTGAATTTATTACCTAGATGTAGGGTATAAAACATTATAACAGGCATATTTGCTCATTTCAAAGCTTTTTGGCTTTGAATCAATGAATATGATAAATGAAAGTGTGAGTTAAATTAGTTAAATGACATAAATGTGCATATAGAAAGATAACACTGAGGAGAAGGCTCTAAATGTAGAACAGGTCAGCCAAAAATGTTCTTTGCAGAAGAACAAAAAGCCAATAGATACAGAGGAGCCAATAATAAAATATGGTGATGTAAAGTAATATAACCTAGGGATGACTGTTGATAAAGATAATTCCACATAGAGAGAAGAACAGTTCTCTGGGTACAGGGCTACACAGGGCTAAATATATATCCTAATACCACTTTCATATCAACTTCCCGACAGAAGGGGCAGCAAGGAGAATTTTCTGCCCGTACTACTATTTTTTAACTTTCCCTCCCTGAGTTTTGCCTTAATTGAGTTTTCCTTATGTTGATAGGGAGGAGCTGCTGACCGTTCCCTGTTACTTCCAGAGAACCTGTTCTTCTCAAGCGTCTGTGGAGCTCAGACCTTCACCAGTGTAGGATTTTATGTAATACTTAGCTTTAAAAACTTCTCAGGTTTTTATAGAAGCTGTGCTTGAGTTGGAGTGTGGGATGAAGCAGCTTTGTTTTTTCCTCCAATTTCCTAAACTGCTACTCCCTGTTCAGATGTGGGCTGTAGCATACGATCCATTGGTTTGCCTTTATCTCCATGATCCTTCCAACTAATTTCCTCCACAGCCTGGACTTAACCTGGTTCCCTCTCCATCCCCATTTTCTTAGTGAAATAATGAGAACAGCACACCTCAAACTTTGGGGGAGCTTTGCTGCTGAAATGACCCCCTAACCCCCAATGGGGAAGTGCCATCACTCCCGGAATGGCAATAATGAGGGATATGCTCAAAATATTCACAGTGCTCTAATATTTTTCATTCTCCGGTTTTTAATCCTTTATATTGGTATGCCCTGAACTGAAGTTTCTTGTGAACGCTTACTTCATTTTTTGTTATTTTAGGAGGTCTTCTTGTTTCCCATAGGAGGTTTCACTTGGTATTTGCTGTTAAAAGTGAAGAAGCCCAGCCACTTCTTGCTGCAGTAGAGGGAAGTCTGTGACAAGAGGGGAAAATACAACTAGCTAATTCTGGGAGATGTGGAGTTTCACTTCAGGATTTTATTTTCTTTCATCTGGTTTGATTTCACATCCTTATCTTGATAATCACCCTAATGATAGAGGAAGCTAAGGGATTTTGAAAACCAAACCCTGTCATCTCCAATTTCACTATAGATAACAAAATAAAATAATTAGAGAAATAAACACATTAAAGAAATGCATTAGGCAAGAGAGAAATACAAAATGTAGTTTTAAACTCACGCAGGGCATTCTGTCACAGCTTGGCTACATCAGGACAACTAGGATGGCTTCAGATTTTATTTCTTCATCTCTGGCTTTTAGGGTTGCCATTACCTGGGTCCACACATTTCCTTTTTCAGCTCTAAGTTTAGCTGTCAGGTGTTTTTCTCATAATTATTTCTAGCTTTCCTGCATTACATGTAGGGCTTACCAACTCTTGGACTGTAATTCCAGATAATTACTGAAGCATCCACGAAGGTTAAGAAGATGACATTAAATACTTAAACTGAAAGATATATTTCCCCATATGCAGAACAATAAAGCTGTCACAAGTCAAAATAGGACTTTGGAAAGGTTTTTTAGACTTCATGTTGCAAACAGGGTGGCTTTTCTTCTCCGGAGATGGTGGCTGAAGAGAAGGATTTTTTTGTTGCCTTTTTCAGATGATCTGTGGCAGGACCAATTAAAGTAGAACTGAGGAGGAAATTGCTTTGTTTTGATGTTAAAGAAAAATGTCCTTCTGTACTGGGATGAAAGCAAGACCTTCCTGGAGGTTTGCGTGATAATTTGGGGGTGGGAAAAGGTGCGAGTAAAGACAGTATTCAGCCCATTGCCTGCCTGATTCAAACCTGGGACTTGTCTCTTGGCTTCTCTCACTGCAACCGCTGCACTTCGATTGATTAAATCACTTTATGGCTAATAAGATCAGATCCATATGCCACATGAATGAAAAGACCATGGCTGCTGGTCTTTCCCTAGACAGATATCGGAGGTCCAAATGGACTTCACAAAACTAGCGTGCAAACTTCCATAGACACATTAATTCTGTCATAACATTCAAAACCATTACGCTATAAATATTTTTGATGAGGCCTGTGTGATGCTATAAAACCCATGAAACATTTCAGGACACAATTATACTTTTTGTATAATTTGGAATATGTTGCTTAAAATAAGACTTATTTTCCTCTTTCTGGGATGTGTTTGTTCTGCAACGTCATTTCTTTCACTCAAGGTGTCTTTTGCTTTTCCAGTAAGCCTGCTTGCCTATAGAGTAGCTAGGATTTTCAGTCTGTAGGAGGTATATTCATTCTGAAACACCAAGATGATTAATGTGCAAAAATCCTAATCGCAATTATGTTCTTCCTACCTCTGGCACCTCCATGCCTGGGGCTGGTTCTCCTTTTCTTATATATTACCAAGCATGGGGTGGTGCAGAAGAGCCACTGCCTTGGGCCCACCACCCAAGCCTATTTTAGGAGCTGTGAAAATAACTCAGTTGTGTGGGTGCAAGGTTGTATTCGAGCTCCGGCTTCAAAGCTCAGTGGCAGAAGAATTCTCACCTGCACCAGGATATACAGTAGGTGGTTTGGAAAATGCTTGGAGATTGTTGGAGATGAGCAATATTGCGGTTCTTTGTGTGTGTTTATACAGTGCACAGTTTTAGACTATGAAACATGAAGCTGCTGGTCCCAGCAGAGGGAGGTACCTTGTAATCTGTCTCATGCAGCTTTGAACAGCTTTAATACAGGCATTGCATGCTGCAAAGCAAATAGTTAAACCTGCTGAATGTTGATGTGATGGGCTTGGAGGGAACTTGCGCTGCAAAACTTGATTTGCTATAAATACAGCGTGTCATTGCAGGGTTGGAAATGACCTCATCTAGCTTCTGTTGGTGGTTAGCAGTTTTATACCGCATGATCTGTGAATAATATGATAGTACATTGCTCTCAGGAAAATATCCGGGCTGTGAGGTTGATGCTTCTCAGCCCCAGGGCATTATACTTCACTTCATTGGTATATTCATTCTCAGTGTGGATAATAATATGCCAGGACTCCATTTTGTAAAAGTAAACGCTGCGTCCTTTTATCTAGAGGATCATTTCCAGAGGTGCTGTAGCTGCGTTACAAGCCCTGTGCAAACTATCTTTTCCTGAGGGAGAGTTCCCGAGCTCTCCTCATCTCCCCAGGTTCAAGCTGATGGATTCACTCTCATTTTCTCACCTGCCATCCCCTTTGGGTTGGGACCAGTTGCTTATTTTTTGGAGAGAGAAATTTTCAGAACCTTGTTTTTTGGAGTTGATGGCTGTGGCCTTTCTTACTAACTTTCCGTAATACCTTGCAAGCGTCAGCACTTAAAATGTGCTGGGAACTCAGGTGGTTGCTTTTGGCCATATTGTAACATGATGATTGGATGGTCTTGCTCTCTCTCGGATGTTCTTGGTGTGATATCCGTAATCCACTGTGTGATGATATTACTCATACACCCCCCAGCAGAAAGTTGCTCATCATTAAACAGAAGCTATATGAGCAACAGACAATAATCACCATGGTCCCTACCCACAGCAAATAAATCCCAGGCAGATATTACCAGAAATGCTAGAAAAAATACTATTGCAGGAAACCTATGCTACAAAGATCACTCTTAGAAAGGGAAATTGTTTTTCGTCATGCTCATTTATTTTTATTTGATAGGCATCCCCTAATTATGGTGTTGGGAGGTTGGTGGAATGATTTTCTAACTGCAGGAATGTCTCTTGTTCCCTGATCTTCTCCAGCTGCCCTTACCCCAAACCCTTTGTCGGCTGGCAGCATGCAATAGCTTTCTTTGGAGTACCAGTACAAGAGATGGATGTGTCCTATGTATTTAGATGGTTAAGACACCACACTATTTTAAAATGGCAGCCTTTTCTTTCAGCAGCCTCCCTCTGGTTTGGGTTTTTGTATTTTCTTTTTTTACCAGCTTTTGTTTTAAAAGCACTAAATTTAAAAAACCCAAACAATTAGACATTGATATTTATTTTTTTTTTAATTAAAGAGTGTGTATAATGGAAAGCAGAGAAAAACAACAGTCTAGATATATTTGAAAGAAACAAATGCCAAGGAGAGAGAGGGATGACTTGGAAGAATAACAAAATTGGGGAAAACATAATTTGCGTTTCTTAGCATGAAATCTATTCCGTAGCAGTGCCCAGTGGAAATTGGTGGAAGCACTGTCTTTTCAGACTGTTAAAACTGAAGATAAACCACTTAAAATTCAAAATATTTTTCAGCTTTATCCACCTCCTACGATCTCTTGGTAGCACCACAAGAAGGAAAGCCCTTCCCCAATATCCGTATGGAGATTTTTCTTGTCCAAGGAAAAAGCCATGTAAAATGATCAACAAAAAGGAGCTACAAAACAGATGTTTTGGCACTGCCTTCACCTGAGCCAGCCTTCCACCAGATAGATGATGAAGCAAGGAAACATTATTGTAAGATCACATAAAATTAAATGTAGTTTCTACTAATTTATCACATTCAAAAAATTATAGTAAGTGACAGACCTTCTCCCCATCAGTGAAAGGCCACCAAACTTGACTCCTCGGTCATCTTCATTTCCTTCCAATGACTGTCTTCCTGCCTTCCCCACTCTGTGGTTTTTGAAGATTTGAGGAGGTATTCATGGGCCCTGCTGTCATGTAGGAGGGAACTAAAAAGTATCAGGTTGTTAGGGACTTCTGTTGTGTTGGCAACAGAAATTTGACCAAAGCTGCAGTTATTGAGGATGGTAAGCAAGAGCAGGCAAGGCTACTTTCCTACCTCTGGGCCTTTACGTGAGCATCTCTTATCAATATGGCCATTGTTGGATGCCAGATTGCTTTAATATCAATTATAGTTACCTGCAGGAAGAATTCAAGGACTGTATGAAAAATAATATTCACTGAATGCACAATCTTTCATCAAACTGTAGGCAGTTCTCCAGCTCAAGAACATACATGTAGATATGAGGGCTGCAGGAAACAGATGAAGCCAGGGTGGATTACTTCCGAGTTTTGGTAGTCAAATAATGGGCGTTATGTCAGAATCAGCATTTCTTTAATTAAAACCCGTGTTGTGTGAGCTCAGACCTCTGGATTCTGTTTTAGCACTTGTTCATCTAGGTCTTTGGACCTCAGCCTTTTGTGAAATGTCAGCCAAAAAGCTTAGATTACTCTCAGTGGTTTAGCTTGCTTTGGTAAAGCACTTTGTCCACAGTCAATATACCCCTTCAATATTATTAGCCATAAAAGTAATAAATTTATTGTAAGAAAAGCCCATCCGGGAAAAGGACATTTATGGGATTGCAATATTGCAATAAGGGCACTCAGTTTGTTTTGAAGAATGACATATTCAGGTTTTACACATCATAAAACATCCTGACTGCAGTTCCTTGGCTCTCCGAGCAGTTAACGCGGTAATGCTGCTGCTGCGTCCAAAAATCAGCGAGTCCCAGTTTGCAGAATTAGCCCAGATGCAGAAAGGAACTGTGAACCCCTGGTGTCTCAGGAGAGCAAACCGCCCCATCGGTTCTGGGAGGTGGAAAATTCTCACTGTCTGGTTATCGCATCCGACTCAAGTCCCAGTAGGAGCTGGAGAAACGTTTCCCTGCTCGTTCCAAACACAGGCTTTTCCATGGGGTAGCCTGAGCACCACAGAAATGAGCTGTGTTGCTACTTCTGTGAAGACTCGACTTGTCGCCATTGCATTTGTTAAGGGGGGAAACGACACACCCTCTGCCTGCTAGCCTCTTTCATGCTGCAATAATGAGTTTGAGTAGCTTTATTAATGACAATTATTGTTCAGAGGGACACACAGTTTAAACTGGATATTGAAATACTCGCTTTTTAACAGCTAGCATGGCAGCTTAGGGAATGTGATGTTAAAGAGGCATCTTCCTTTGAACGTAATTAAGAAAAACTGTGATCTAAGTGATTAAATATAGGCTGGTTTTGAGCTTCCTGCCACAGAGCACAGCAGGAGACCCAGTGCAGCGGTCTGCAGCACATACAGATACAAAATGTGAACTGGAATGTTCAAATACAGATTTTATTTTATCTGGCTTTGTTGAGGATCCACTATTTTAGCTAGAGGCAGTGGGGTCTCTGGCACTCACCCTCTCTGATAATGAGGCCTATTTATAGAAGTTTTGCACAGAGTTCTGTGGTGTTTTGACTGATGTGGGGCGGTCGGTCTATGGCTATGGACGAGACTGAATTCACCAGGGCAATTAATTTCCACTGCTGTCTTTAGACACACACAAGAAGTGTTAGCAAGTCAAAAAAATTGTTCAGATGGCCTTTCCTAGGGGGAGCTTTTAAGCGATGTGCCAGCAACACATCCATCTTCCAACAAAGATGCAGCTGTCCTGCCATGGGTGGGAGAGCACGTAGGAACTTGGGACTAAAGATTTCCTCGTTATTCACTCTTAGGACCAAACATTTATCTGCCAAGTGACAGAGAGGGAGCCGCAGCTCGTAGCCTGGAGCACCTCATTAGGAGACTCCAAGTCCCACAGCAGCCAAAACATCGGATACGGCTGAAATTTGAAAAGGGACCCTCTTAAGTTAACACTTCTACACCAGGTGCAAGTGCGCTCAGTGGCTGTCAAGTAGCCTGGTGCTCGGTGGATTATTTTGATGAGTTAATGTTTGATATATATATTATTTTTTAAGAGAGATTTAAACTGTTTATATGCTGCAAGGAAGCTCATTCCTACAGACAGCTTTCTGCAGTACTGAACAAACTCAGCTCTGCCTGAGAGACGTGCAGATTTGGGGAGATGAATGAAGTCATGGTGTTTCCAGATGTCCTTCCATCTTTTTAAAAGGAGTTCTATAGCAGTTATTCTGTTGTATTTAAAAAAGGAATCTCTCGTTAGCAATACTTTATTTTTTAATAAAATTAGGCTCCACATTGGATATTTAAAGATAGAGTCTCTAGGTGGGTTTTCTTATTTTAAAATTAAACAGAACAAACAGAATTTCATTTTGCTCTCCACAAATAATGTGATGCTATATTAATTAGCTGATGGAGAAGCTGGTTGGGTAATTTTCCAAGTGAAGACCAGCCTGGATTAAGCACATAGCATCAGTCTGGGGACCTGTAAAGCCTCGCTGGCCTTTTGCTGGAGGACATTCAGTAAACTTCATGGCATTCTATGGGAGTTGGATAAGGATGAGCTACAACCACCACAGCACCAAGGTCCCCTAACATGCTCCACTTTCTACAAACAGCAGGGACAAGGTGCCTCACTCACGATAGGTGCCAGACAGAGTTGTTTAAGGGGAAGCCCCTTCAAGGGCTTCCAGGAGAGCGAAGCACACACTGTCCTTTCTGCTGATGAACAATCGTTCCTGATACCACTGGGGTTTACCACCTGCCCTGTTTGCAGCTGCAGCGTCTGCTTCCATCTCCCACGCATCATCCTCTGTCTTGCACGCAAGCGGGGCTACCCCAACAGCTTATTCATTGTTTTCCTTGCTTTGCTATGGCATAATGGAACTGGTTGCCAAGCCTGCCGCAGTCCTCTAGCCTTTTCATAAACTGCTGGATCTGATTTACAGAAGCCCTGGCTCTTCTCTACTGAAATCTTGGAGGATGTGCACCGCGGCCCCTTTCAGCTTGGGTACAATTCCCTTTTCTTGAGCCATATCCCATGAATGTGCCTCTGTCTTGTGTGCCTTACCAACAGCTTCTACACAGTGCAATGCTGGATGGATCTGATTGTTCAGTGCCTTATTGCTGATGCAATCTTTTCCTCCTATGGAAAGTGAGAATAAAATTTCCTAAATGAAGCAATTGCAGTAGCCTTGAAGGATAAAGCTTCCTTTCTCCTTTGAGCTGGTTTTGTAGTAAAGGCTGCCATACTTATGTTTTTCTCCTGTGTTTACTGGCATAGGAAAGAATGCGTGATTGGGATTTTACAGTACAGCTCAATATTTTTCCCGTGAACTATTCAAATTAATCACTTTTGGATTTTTAGCACCTTCTTCCCACTTCTCTGTGGAGTTGGGGACAGTCAGACCAGAGAGAAAATACTCCCTTGAGCATGGAGTTTAAAATGATGATCTTAGAAGGGAGACTTTTGACAGCACTGGCACAGCATCATCTCAGCAGGTCCAAGTTCTAGCCCTTTGGGTAGTCTCTTGTCCCTTTTGGTTAGGAGGGAGCACAGCTGCGAAGAAGGAAAACATGTGAGTCATGATCGGAGAGGCTGTGGGAGCTGCAGTTCTCCCTTCCTCCAGCCAAGCCTGGCCCTATTCTTGTCAAAATATTTAGAGTTTAATTTTGGGAGGACAAAAGCTTTCAGGTGCAACAGTCTAGCAGTTTCTCAGGTGGAATACTCCATTCTTTCATTAAAGCTGCCACCAGAGGATGTTCTCTTGGCAGTGAACGGCCTGACTTACAACTCTTTTACTGGTATTTTAGCATCCTGTTGCAACTTGCTATTAAAAATATAGAAATCCAGGAGGAACCAGTGAAGGAATGGCTGGGATTTTACATGGCTGGTTTTCTGATGTTTGATCATCATTGTGAGCTTGAAAAAATGGTGTGATCTTTCTGGATTTCCAAATATCTGCAGAACAGGGTTGGTACCTATAGAGTGGCACTGAGAGTGTGTTTCCTGCACCTCAGTATGTATAACATACCTTCCTGAAGTAATTATTATGCCCAGGGGAGATTCTGAAAGGGCAAGTTCTGACGTTTGAGCTCTGAAACCTCATTGCCTGCTCTGTAGATAAAAATCTGTACAGCGCTGTTTTCAAACAGTAGCCAGGGTGAAACCTTGATGAAATTAACTGGAGGTTTCGGTAGCTTTCCTTTTTGTGTAAAGCACATGAAGGAGACATTTCAGGCATTACTGCACTGCTAATCCTTCATGTTTCCCATCATTTGTATAATCCCTGTATTGCCCTCGGCATGTATGCGAGCCTCCTATAAAGCTTCTCTCCTTAGAAGTTTCATGAACAAGTTGAAAGAATCGTCTTGGTTGACAGACAAGGCTTGAGAATTTACTCTCTGATGCTTCACATAACCATCATTTATTCATACCAGTATCTTTTAAAACAGCATGCTTACCTTTGAGAGAATCGCCGTTCTTCTTCCTCCCTCCTTTCTTCCTAACGTGCACAACAGGACTTCAGCTGATCAAGGCTGCAAGTAAATAACCTTGAAGAGGAGACAATAAACCATCATGGCTTTGTTTTTCCCTTAAGATAATAATCCTGACAATAATCCTGAAGCTCTGTTTCATAGGAAAGACACGGCACTTAAATTCCTGAAGTATTTCAGCGCTGGTTTTTCAGCCCAAAATTCTTACTCAGGTTTGTCAAGCAGCCTAATTGCTCTAGGGAGCTTTTCCACGTTTTGAGGCAGAGGGACTGTTTCTCACCAAATCATGACAAACTAGTTCTGCCGCGTGACTGCTGTTGCAGTCTTAATTAGCTGTGGTTTTCTGCACTGTCATGTGAAGAAGACTGTTAGCTGCAAGTATCTTGAAAGCCTTTAGCAGTTTGGAAAGAAAAAGTTGCCTGAGATCTGTTGCATGACTGGTTATCCAGAGTTTGTAAGAGCAAAATAACTCAGCCACTTGTTGGGTTTCTCCGGGCTGTGATCTCTTTCATACAATGGTGTCACCAGGCTACTGCACTATTTTTGGGAAGAGCTACCATCTAGCAGTAGTAGCTGGTGGTGACAACCAGATACTCTGGAGCTGTGGTTAAACGTTCCTGAAATATTTAGGGAAAGCAGCACGATTTTGTCAGAATTTTTTGTGTGTAATTGGTGTGACCATGGTGCTTACTTTGTCCATGTCTGATTTACTGTATATCCCTGAAAAATCATGTTGATCATCATTTCCTTAATAAAATAAATTAAAGAATATTGACAAGGGCATACGACATGCTGCAATCAGCTAACTATCAGTATCTTAAATACTTAATCTTATCTTAAATTAAAGAGGTATAACCTCCCTGTTTTTGGCCTTGGCATGTGTTGTTAAAGTCTTCCTGTGTACCGTCTTACATTGCTTATAGGTATAAAGGCAAGGGATGAGCTTTCATATGTTAATGACTACCTTGGCAAAGCACACCACAGACAAGGCTTGCTGCCATAAAGCTCTTACTTATCGTGTGCTCCATATTAACACTTGCTGGTGTTGGTTTAACTTCTCAGCTTAGATGGGATGGCTTGCAATATGTGCAATGTGATAGTTAACATTATGCTTCTAAACCTTAATGAAAGCCCAAGGTCTTCAGATTCAGGTTTCATAAATGACTTTAAAATGTTACTGCTGGATGCATATGGACAGGAAAATGCATCCCAAAAGGACAGTTATTTTTTTAAATGTTATTTATGGGTAAGTCTTTTATGTTACTTTTTTTTCCCCTTAGATTTTCTCAAGCAGACCACTTATGAAGTTGAGGCATTCTTAGAAGCCATTCAGTTTTTCCGACAGGAGAAAGGCCACTATGGGACGTGGGAAATGATAACCGGCAACGAAAAAGAGGTAAAAAAATATCTCCCTAATTTTATTTTTTTGGCTTTGGATATGGCAGCTCTAAGGATAGTGAAGGTTATAAAGCCGCTTGAGAAAAAAATGGCATTTTAAAAAAGAAAATCTAGTAGGCAGAAATACCCAAGATATCAAGATAGTTCTTACTGATACATAAGTGATATTTCTTCTTAATAAACGCAATTTTGAGTTTTTTACTAAAAAGTGAAAGAAAATGTACTGTGAACTAAAGTTGTTGTGATGTGCTGGAATGTAGGGATAGACACATTTCCACGAAAGGCTGAAACATCTACTATATGTTTATGCAACGGTGTCTATTGTTGAATAAATTCTGTGTCTAAAGCAAGGCACTTGCTAACATCCCACTACCACATTTGCTGCTGTTTATAGTTTTGGTACATCAGTGAGACCAAAACCAACACACACCAAACTCAGAACCCACGGTTTGTATGCAGCAGACACTCACCGTCAGCTGTGTTGAGTTGTGCTTGGTTTTTCTATCTTTTATGACAGCTCTTTTGCAGGTAAGAGATATTTTTTCTTCTGCTGCTATTACCTTTGTTACTTAACACAACAGTTTCTCATTACTTGTCCTGTAAAGCCTCTGGATGCCATTGTAGGAGACCAGGCTTTACGAAGAACAGAATAGCAGCTAAACATAAATTTTCAAGAATCTCTTAATTTTGCCTTTCTCCATTCTTTGGGAATGAAGCTTTTAGTCCTAAGCGGATAAACTAGTAGACCTACTTATTGTGCCAGACTTCTGAAACAGAGTCTTATGTAGTAGCAGTCACAAAACACCAAAAATCAGTGAACTTCAATTCTTCAGAGATGAGACGCTAAGCTTGGGGTCTGGGTCTGTATTTGGGCACCTGAGTGAGCAGCTTGGGAGCACTGATGGTCACTGAAGTAACTCCCTTTGGCATCACTCCAGATGTCTTTAAGTGCAGTTGAGACATTAGTTGGGCCCAGATTTATAATTTTTTTTTCCAAAGCACAGAACACTCAGCAGCAAATATTTACTTTAGTACCAGCTGCTGGGTGTTTTCCTTGATGAAATCTGTCTTCCCTTTGGGAAAATGGAAAAAAGCCTGATGGAGAGTTCACAATCCAGGGTTTTGTTTTAAGAAACCAGATTATTCTTTTGGGAGCAGTCTACCTTTGAAATGCTGAAAAATGTGGAAACTGTAGAAGAAGCTATAGACGGTGTCTTTCCCAGTGCCATCATGTTAGGGATTGAGGTTTCCTGCTAACATCTGATAATAAATTCTTTAGTATAAGGAGTTTCATCCTTCCAGTGGATGGAGTGAGAGTTTTTCTCATCTCCCCTCCTCCCTCAAGTTATGGAGCTATTATAGCACTAGTTTCATTTTATGTTTTATTTTTCCTGTTGCTTGCCAACTACTTAGTCATAACCCATATACCTCAAGAGAACTGTAATCAGAAGACATGCAGACTAGTTACACTATTATCTTCTTAGTAATAATTCATTCTGTAAGTATAGTGTGTTCTCATGCCTGCTTTGACCAAATATAATAATTATTTTAGGCAAATATCCAAGCTAAGTGAATAGTTTGGAACAAGCAAGCTACAATTTGTTGCTGTAAAAATCTCTGCAGAATGCCAATAAATATATTCCCTGACATTCATTTATAATGCCAGAATCTCTGCAACATTAGCTCACGCAGTTCTGCCTTCAAACTGCAAGATGGATATAATATTAGTAAGTACCCAGTCGCTCGGCTGAAGAACTATTAATTTTATTTTGTGTCATGAAGGTTCCTTTTCCTGTTTTTGTTCTTTTAATTTTCAATGTTTCATTAGTAACAAAGGATAAATTCAACTGTAGATGGTATTTTTGAAAGTAAGTGCTGAAATTACAGGGTTAAAACTAGGAAATTTTCGACAATGCTTGTTAGAAGCAACAGTACAGCCTCATAGTGAGAGCGCTACAGCACACCAATGTTAAACTAGTGTAACTCCACTGATCAGTTCTACATGAATGTAGAAATAACATACTGGTAAATCAAGGATAGCTAAATAAGGGATTAAAAAACCCCAAGCCCCTACAGTGCACCTTTTAGTACAGAAATATAAAGCCAACCCAGCATTCCTAAAAATATTTCCAGAGAGTTCAGCTTCTTCAGAGTATGTTTGATCCAGTGTTGCATTTATTATTTGGTCTGTGGTGCTCCAGTTTGGGTTATTTGTGAGATATTTTTAAGTGACTCATTAGTTTAGGACCTGAATTAGTCCATTGGTTTTGGCAGGTATTTGAGTCAGCATAGCTGAATTTGAGTGGTGGTGTGGCCATAAGTTCCATAAGAACTTAAGTTATATGAAACAACAAAAAATATATATGGATATATAAATATTATATATTGCAGGCATATTAGTAAGTAAGGTATTGTGTGTTATATTTCTGTAGGGGCTGTCTTATGCCCAGGAGGTGCTCAGTTTTACACTATGTGGCATGCAGTCAGAGCCCTTGTTTACTTATTTTTGCTGTGTAAATTCCTGCCATTTCCCTATTGTGGTGTTGGTTCGTGCCTAAAACCTGCTCAGGCAGCTGTAATACGTGAGGTTGAAAGTCAGGGAGCACTGGCATGACTGAAATGGCACTAATGAAAAAGCACTGGCATGATGAAAACGTGAAGTTGAGCGGTGTTTCTGTCCAGCCAGCAGCTGGGTGCATCAGGGCAGCAATCCTTGGATGAGGGACCGTGCTGGGCAAGGGAAAGAGATGGGTTCAAATATGCATCACTTGGCATAAACTCTGTTCAAGCCCCACTGGAGAGGAAGGAGGACTACGTACTTTGTCTATGAGACTTGACTGAAACTATTGGGCAAAGCAGTAATCCTTTACCCAGAGTAAATGAGAAATGTACAGAACTTTAAGATGCATTTTGCCGTTTTTTTATAGGGTTACTATATCTCTCTGATTTGCAGGATATCCACTGCACTTCAAAGCTCTCACAAGGTTGTGGACAACCTCGTATGTGCTGTGCAGTTAGGACGGATAAGAAGCCTTGGTGAAAGGGTTATGTGCTGTTCTGTACAGCACATGCACAACAGTATTGCCTCTGCTGTCATAAATGAGCAGCTGTGCACCTCTAACTGTGGGCCAGCACAAACGCACCTGGGCAAAATCTATGAACAGAAAATGAACATGTCCAGAAATAAAAGATGTCCTTCCCTCCTCTGAATCATGAGGTTGAGGGAACCAAATACGGGACTGAGGTCATTCGTTCAAAATCAAGACACTTTAAGTAATCAAGATGCTTTTCCCCCTGTACTCAGCACTGGTGAGGCCCCATCTCAAGTGCTGTGTCCAGTTTTGGGGCCCTTACCACAAAGAAGACATTGAGGTGCTGGAGTGGGTCCAGAGAAGGGCAACGAAACTGGTGAGGGGTCTGGAGCACAAGTCTTATGAGGAGAGGCTGAGGGAGCTGG
>JAOXJM010000004.1:7198974-7215330 GCA_026413425.1 Tringa solitaria
TTTTTATCAGTTAGGTTGATGGTTGGACTAGATGATCTTAAAAGTCCCTTCCAACATGGACAATTCTATGATTGTAAGTAGAGAAATTCAAGAATCCAGCATATATCCCCAGCAGTGATAAATCCCTCCGTAGGAAATGTGTTCAGAGACCTGAGATCACAAAGAAATAGAAATAGGGCAGGTCCCATGATGAACTGCTTCCCTTTGCTTGGATACTCTGCCTTGTTGGCTAACAGCAAGAGGAACGTGCAGGAGAAAGAGTGGTCTTGTAGATTTCTCAGGCCAGAGATAGAGTGCCCATAAATAAAAAAAAAAAAATGGAGAGGAAAGTCTAGACTCTCAAAATCAGATGTGTGTCTGTAACTCTGTGTATTTATTTGGTGCATCTCAGTGGGATGGACAAGGAAGAAGTTGTGGTTCTTATCTAGGCAGAGGACTTGCAAAGCCTGCGTGGGTAATTCTGAAGAAAACTTCTGAAATGGGTGCCAGTGAATGAAACTAGGAATCTATCTCACACTGTTTCATTCTTGCTGTGTCGAAGAAGCCGGACTTTGTTGCTTCTTCTGTACAAAGCTAGGTAGAGAACCACAGAACCAGAAAACAGTTTAGTTAAAAGGGGATCTCTGGAAGTTGTCTGGTTCAGTCCCCCATTCAAAGCAAAGATGACTTCAGGGTCTTTGTGCAGCTGAGTTCTGAAGATACCCAAGGTTGGAGATTGCATGACTTGTTCCCATAACTGCCTCCATGGTGAAAAATATTTCTTAATATTTGACTGTTATTTCCCTTGTTGCTACTTGTAACTGCCACCTTCTCCCTTTCCCTCTGCCTTTCCAAGAAAAGTCTGGCTGTCTGCCCAACATCCTCCATTATGTAGTGGTAGACAGCCATAAGGTCTCCCCTGAGCCTTTTCTTCTTAAAGATGAGCAAACCCAGTTCCCTCAGCTTCTCCTCACGTGTCATGTGCTCCATCCCTTGATAATCGTGGTGGCCTCTGCTGGACTCACTCCAGCGTGTCAAGATCTGTCTTGTACTGAGGAACCCCAAACTGGATGCCACTCCAGTCTGACAATTGCTGCATAGAGGCGAATGTTCTTCTCCCTCAACCTGCTATTGCCCTTTGCTGTGAGGGCACCCTGTAGGCTGATGTTGTCCACCAGGATGCTTTCCAGCCAGTTGTTGCCAGCCGATACTGGTGTACGGGACTGTTCCATCCCAGATGTTGGACTGTGTGTTTGCTTTTGCTGAACTCCCTGAGGTTTTTGTCCACCCATTTCTTCAGCCCATCTAGGTCCCTCTGAATAGCAGTCTTGCTTGCCAGCATATTGACCACTCCCCAAATTGGTATCATCTGTATTCCCAGTCCAATGTCTTTTCTTTCTAATTGGAACCATCTGCAAGACCGAATTGCCAGTTAGATGCTGGGATCACAGAGGGTGATGCATCTCTTCTACAACCACTGAACCCTGTTTCAGAATGAAAATATTCTAGAGGAAGAAAAGTACTCAGTGTCAATTTAGAAAAATACAGCAATGATAGACCAACAATTTACTTACAGAAATAACCAAAAATAGGGCAATGATACCTTTTCCTCAGTTTTCCTACATTCCCTCATGACCACTTGATGTGTAGAAGTCCTTTTAGCACTTTTCTTCACCCTACCTTTCTGCTGTCATGCACCTTTGTCACGGAATATCTTCTTAGGTTATATATTTCATATGTTTTTTGTTAAGAATCTGAAGGTTTTGGGAGGAGACTGCCTCCTGGCAACCTGGGATAGCTAAGCCATTGTATATTTGAAGTTGCCTGTGTTTGCACGTCATTCTGTGGTGCAAGTTTTCAGATGAAGAACTGTGTGAACATGTCATTTTAACCTTCTGACCATATAGATCCTGAGCAACCTTGTGATGGAGGAACTCCTGCCTAACCTTCAGACAATGATCCTGCCTAAAATGAAAGGAAAGAGGAATGATAGGAAGCGGGCCTGGTTTGGTGTAAGTACTGATACTACAACAGTAGTTGTTTCTCACAGCAGTTGTCTGTGTGTGCTGATTCTAATCTATGCTTCTTAATTTAATTTGGGTTTAGATTGTAGAAGAAACTTATGGTTTAGTCCAGCAGCAGGTGTCAGAAGGATTAAGTACCTTGAAAGAAGAATGCAGAGATTTTGCAAAAACTCTTGAAGGAACCATTCGCTCAGACATGGATCAGATTCTGAACTCCAAAAACTTCTTAGCTGGAAAAATCAAAGGTTAGTGGAGGAGCAGTTGTGTTGTGGAGCAATTTTTTTTAATGTTTCTCATTATGTTGCTCAAATTACCAGATGTCATTGTTTTGAAATTCTCATGTGTTTTGAAAAATACAACTGGAGACACTGATTTTCAGAAAACAAATGCTTTGAGCCTCTGCTGCCTCTGTTGGGAACTGGTACCTGTGGCTGTTGTGTCTATGAGAATACCAGGTCTTCTCAAGTTGGATCTAGAGCTGACAGGTTTTGAGTATCCTGAAGCTCGTTCTGCTTTCATTTTCACTTGGACAGCCTTATGTAACGACGATACAGGTTACATGACCATTATTATAAGTGTAGTGATTTTGACCTGATGTCTAGAAATGCTCCACAGAACCGGGTTCTGGTTATGTGACAAACTCATGGGCTACCAAAGAATACTTAAACCAAAGGGCTTCTTCGGTGGGTTTAAACTAATGTGAAATAATTATAATTTTGCCATGAATATAAAAATGAGTGTGAAAAGCAGGCAAAGCATTAGTTTATGTTGCTTAAACTAGCAAATAAATAAATAGCTGATAACTTAGGAGCTGTTTTGATAAAACTCAGGATATTCTCACATAACATACTATGATGCTTTCAGTGAACTGTAGAGTACGAGTTTGGGTAACTCCTTATAGAATCACTGTGGACACACTCAGTGCAAGCCTCCCAGCGTGTATGAATGCTGACGGCTGCCTTTTCCTCTGCTCTCACAGTGCCCCCAAGCTGCTAGAGTTTGGTTAGGTGGGGCATGGGAAAAGATATTTCGTTGTCACTCATAAAACTATAAACTCTCATTACTCTCATCACCCTCATCATCTTTGCAGAGGTGTGACTCCAGGGAAAACCATGGAAGCATTTAGTTCATTGTAAAGTAGATCAGATTACTTCTTTCACTGTATCTCCTAGTAGCCTAAATGCAACCATTGTATTGTCTGGCATTCCAGCTACTGTTTCTGAGCCTGCCCAGAAGTGCTGCACAGAACTTATCCAGCCATTTCTCGCATCCATACTGGAGGAGCTCATGGGTCCAGTGAGTTCTGGATTCACTGAAGTCCGCTCGCTTTTTGATAAAGAAGTTAATGAAATCATCCAGGATTTCCAGAATACAAATGATATCACAAAGCTAAAGGAGGTAAGACAAAAATATAACTGCAGCCTTTTACATCAGCACAAAGGCAAGCAGTATTTGCTTTCCCAGGTGGTAGTATGCTAGTGCTTGATTTTGTCATTTAGAGTCTTGCAGTATTTGTGCAACTAGAGTGTAGATAACAGAATTTGCTTTAGGGCCACTGTTACATTCTCTATTAAAAATTCACCTCTGGTTGCTTTCTCTCCAAACTTGTTCTTCCTCCACTGGAACGCAGAATGTGGATCAGCTTATGAAACTACCATTCAACTCTGTGAAAATGGAGCCCTGCTATCTGAAAGTGAACCTCCTCCAGGAGCTTCTTCAAGACCTCAAGAGTCGCTTCAAGATCTATCACATTGATTTTGTGATTCAGAGGACACAGAACTTTATGCAAGAGGTATCATAAGACCCATTTTTTTTTCTCCTGGGAGAACAGGTTAAGTTTGTCCGTCTAATTTGCTTCAAAGTAATCTTGATAAAAACCTGCACAAAACTCCCAGAATATCTCTCAATCAAATTAGAGATAACTAAACCTAAGAAAAACACAGCTAGAAGCTGTTTGACATTTATATTTGTGAGGTTGCATGTTTGTGAGTCTTTCAGCAAGGCACAAAAATTTTGGATGGATCGTCTCTTCCCCTGAACTTCCATGATCTGAATTTCCAGTGTCTCAACACTCAAGAAAGTTTTGCTTGTAACCAAATAAAATCTAGTTGATTTCCATACTCAAGGGTTGATTTTTCAGGAAGGGTCTTAAATATATTTTACCAAAACAGAATGTGTCCTCCTTGCTAGTTTATTTTCTCATGAATATGAAGTAAAGCAATTAATGTTAGAAACCAGCAATTACTTGGACACAGATGATGTCTCAGGATGTAGTTGCGTGTAGGTGCTTTAACCAGCTTCACTTCTCATGAGAATGGCTGAAATGACTACAACATTTCAGATGAAAAATGGACTCTACCTCTTTTTCCCCTCTAGTGTTTATTGGTATAGGCTCTGATTTTGCTTTGCTTTTATTTCTTCTGGATGCCTGGCCAGAAATTTATTAGGAGCTGGCCAGTAGACTTACTTTGATTGCCAGATCCCAGGCAGATTTGGCTTTGTGGCTCTATGTTGAATGCTGTGATTTTAATCCGTAGTTGAGAAACTAAATAATCTAATCGGTAATCTTGTGAAATGGAGCTGTTCCAGTTCTGTGGAGTGGGAGTTATGAATATGGAAACTGAGTCTCTAGCACAGTGCTGGGATAGGGTTTTCCTAAAAGCAGCTCTTCTAAGTACAGCAATGATCAGCAACCAAAGAATTATCAGAAATAAAATTCTGATTTCCTGTTTGGGTTTTTCAGGGGGAACCATTCCAAAATGCTGCCAAATAAAATGTCTTTCAATAAGTGAAGTCTATGGGTCAAGTCAAAGAATTAGACAGAAAATATATCCCATGTAAACCAAGTGGACTTTTTTTTTCTGAACAGAACATGAGTCAAAATTTCCATAAATAAATGAAATTAAAGTGCTAGTTGTTCTAAAAATGCTGTTATTGCCTTTCTCTCTTTAAAAGCCTGGTATCTAAAAATGCTGTTATTGCTTCTCTCTTTAAAAGGCTGTTTTTTTTCTCATAAGAATACTAAGTAGTTTCACTTTGTGTCCATGGACATTTATTTTATTAACGAGTAAGTTCCAACATGTCTATGCTTACATAGTCTTAATGTAAAAGAAGCATTTGGCTTAAATCTAAATGGGGTGTAGGCTGGAGCAGGATTCCTTGGCTTGGGAGCTTGGCATCCTCTAGTGGCCAATCTAAGGAAATTTGGGAGCATAGTGCTCAACGGGCATAAACAGCTTTAGTGACTTCACCAGAACTGCGCCAATTTATAAGTTGCTTCAAATAAAAATTGAAGTAAAAATCGAGCCCTTTTTTTAATTAGCCTCAGACTTAACTCTACGCTGATCCTGTCTTCTTCTTGTATCTAAGGTCTTGCAGTGCATGAGCCTTTACTCTACAGCTTTCTGATGTACACATAAATTGAGTAAACCTCCATCTTCTCCTTTTCCATTTATAAATACAGTCTGTATAGTCCAATCCTACATTATCTGCAAGTCATAGAATGGTTAGAGTTGGAGTTGGAAGAGACATTAAGGATCGTCTAAAGCCCCCTGCCATGAGCAGTGACACCTCCCACTAGACCAGGTTGTTCAAAGCCCCATCCAACCTGGCCTTGTACGCTTCCAGGGAAGGGGGAACCACGGCTTCTCTGGGCAACTGGTGCCAGTGTCTCACGACCCTCACAGGAAAGAATTTCTTCCTAATATCTAATCTAAGTCTCCCCTCTTTTAGTTTAAAACCGTTACCTCTCATCCTATCAGTGCACTCTGTCATGAAGAGTCCCTCCCCATCTCTCCTGTAGGCTCCCTTTAGGTACTGGAGGGCTGCTAGAAGGTCTCCCCGGAGCCATCTCTTCTCCAGGCTGAACCACCCCAACTCTCTCAGCCTGTCTTCATAGCGGAGGTGCTCCAGCCCTCTGATCATCTTTGTGGCCTTCCTCTGGATCGCTCCAACAGGCCCATGTTCTTATGTTGGGGGCTCCAGAGCTGGACACAGTACTCCAGGTGGGAGTCTCACGAAGCAAAGTAGAGGGGCAGAATCATCTCCCTTACCCTGGGTGTGCAGGGTGCACTTTGAGTGCAGCCATCCAGCCAGTTCCTTATCCACCGAGTGGTCCATCCACATCCCTCCAATTTAGAGACCAGGATGTCATGTGGGACAGTGTCAGATGCTTTGCACAAGTCCAGGTAGATGACGTCAGTTGGTCTTCTCTTATCCACCAACGCTGTACCCTGCCATTGAAGGCCACCAAATTTGTCAGGTGCGATTTACCCTTAGTGAAGCCATGCCTTATTTTCCATGTGCATTAGCAAAGTTTCCAGGAGGATCTGCATATTTTCATCCATGAAAATATTACTAGCCAAGGAGGAATGAAAAACATGTCTTAGCCAAAAGTATACACAAATTAATTTACAAACAGGGAGTCCTCTATAGTATATGGCTGTCTATGTATATCTTCTGAGATAGTCCCATGTGATGCAAAGGAAGACTCGGCAGTACGGGCAGCCTCCCTGTGGATGTCCCTGTACTTCTCCAATAAGAATATAGTAAAATTTGAATGGAAACAGCTAAAAAAAGCAAAATCTCATGAGGGGACATAATAACTGCAGAACTGTTTTACTGAAATATCTTTTCAGAGTAGGGACATTAATTAATGAATCTCCAGATAACCGGGAAATATGGCATAACATAATGCTGTGAGAAATTATTGCACTCTGATATTTTGCTGATAATTAGTTGTATTATAAGGAAAGCTACTGATTAATTACTTTTAAAACATTATATGCAGTATTAATGATTAAGACCATTAGAATCTGGTAGGACTCAATGGGTGTCTTGTTATTAGGCATAATGAGTTTTGTCTATGGCCTTTTTATATAGACGATCAATTCTATTTCTTGTCTTTTTCACTATCATTTTGGATGATGACATGAGATTAAATCTATACAAGAAAGCCATAATAGCATAATAATGATACCAAGGCTTACTTTTCATATTTATTGCAACATTTCTGTGCATGTTAACCTTCTGAGAACTGAGATAGGGCAAAAAGATTTTGGACAACATAAATGAATCTACTCTGAGTAAGTTTGCTGATATACCTGTTTGTTCAGTTACATTCGCAGACTCCCTAGTATTCACCTGCCTGTAAACTCAAGATACAAGTTGAGGCAGTTTCATTTTCTTATTCTCTTGCATTAGGTAATCTTCTTTTTGGTTTCTCATTCCAAAAACTAGTGTTGCCATCTGAACTAAACAAGGCTTTTCTTCCCCTGCTACAATCATTTAAAGTACTTGAAATATTTATTGATTTTAGGCCCATTATCCTTTCTTCACCTTCTCAAAAGTACAATTTAAGTTAATGGTTACATTTATCATGCTTCTTTAAACCTGTAGGAATTTTATGTTACTGGTCTTTAACAGTTTTTTTAATTGTTATTTTTAGCTGATGGAAAATGCAGTTTATACTTTTGAGCAGCTGTTCTCTCCAAGTCGCCAGGCAGACTCGGCGAAAGTTGCGACAAGCATTGAGAAAGTCAAGCTGAGAGTACTGAAGGTAAATGTTGCAGCATTTGCACTGGAAGACCTTGGGTTCTGACTTTTTGGAAACTGAAAACATATTTTATGTGAATTTATCTCAGTATTTGAAAGAAACTATCTCTTACCATCCAGCTGGAAATTCTGATTTGGTGGTACTTAACGAAGCTGCAAAGAATTCATTACTCTCCAAAGAGGCAGTGCATGGAGAGAGCAATCAGGGCGTTGTTTCTTGCGAAGCCAGAAAAAAAATGAAGGGAAAGAGATCCCATAAAACCAGATTGTAGGGATTTTTTTGTAAAAACTGAAATAACCTGCATGGGAATTCAAGTCCCTGGGTGTGCCCGTGATGTGATATCCTTTGGGATTCACCTGTAACCTGTTAATTAACCCGTCACAGGTTAATAAAAACCAGTTCCTCTTATGAGTGATTAATAACCCCAAACACTTTTAGGCTCATTTTTCTTTTTTCTGTTTTGACAGCAATATGATTATGACAGCAGCACTATCCGGAAGAAGATATTTCAAGAAGCACTGGTACAGATTACTTTGCCCACAATGCAGAAGACACTGGCTTCAACGTGCAAACCAGTAGGTTTCTGTGATTAAAAAAACCCCAATAATAAAAGGCAGGGAAGAATTACCACCTTGGCAGTAAATACTCAACTCTGTAAAGCTGTTTTCTCTTGGGGAGTCATGCAGAATGGCTGCCTGCTCAGCCAGATGACACAAATTTGCCAGTTCACGGATTGGGTAGATGTGAAGCATAGGGAAGATTTCAGGAAACAGGGAAACTGTATATACAGCTTCCTTTCTCAAAGATAATTGCAGACCTTTGCCCATCCCCATTTCATTTCTTCCTCAGAGATCTGAAGTCCCCTCAAACTGGACTCCTCTTGGCAGCTACAATTATAGGTTATGAACTTGTCCTTGTGTTCAGCAGCCCTTCTGCAGGCTGAAATTCAGTCCATGGGAGAGGGCACTTTTCTCTTCAGCAGCACCTGGAGGCATGGCTGTGACCATACACAACTTCTGCTGACAACCTCCTTCAAAGCCAAATTGCTCCTGCTTGGGCAGCAGGAGCAGTGAGCAGACAGGCCATGCGCTTGCTTTCAGTGATTTTAAATGGAAGTAGTTGCGTCAACAATCAGGAAACAAACATAAAGAGGCAGTCTCTGTTGCCCTTAATCATAGGGTAGGTTAGTACTCAGCAAGTGTGGCTACCAGAGTTTCATGGAGATATTAGCAGTGTGGCTCCATCAGAGGCCAGTTGGAATGCTGCTCACCTTTGCTCAAAATAAATAGAATCATAGAGTGGTTTGGGTTGGGAGGGATCTTAAAGATCATCGAGTTCCAACCCTCCTGCCATGGGGCAGGGACACCTCCCATCAGACCAGGTTGCCCAAAGCCCCATCCAACCTGGCCTTGAACACCTCCAGGGATGTACCCTTCATGAAGCCTATGCATATCCCCTTGCATTTTCACTGTACCTGCAGAAAGATGACTGCCCTAAGCCATTCCAGTCTCTCTGCCCTTTTGTTTCCCTTGATGCTCGTCAGTTCTCAGAGCTGTAAGCTCTCACCCACAGTGTGGTGCTCTTGCTGATGCTCTCCAGCTTGTTTCAATTTCAAAAACAAGCTTAAAACCAAGTGTTTTGCCCAACTATGCTTGTGAGTCTTTAAGTATGGATTATTAAAACTTACAACTTTCAAAAATATATTTAAAATCACTGTCTTCTGCATGTCACTACTTTCTTTACTGTCCGCAAAATAATAGTATCTTGTAGAGTGTCAGCAGTGCCTTCAAGACGTGGTGTCTAAGCAGAAGGGCAAGCATTTCATCATCTTGAATATATATAGAGAGGGTGGAGTCCCACATCATGTCTCTGTCATACAGGATGGAGGAAGCAGTGGTGGTGCAAACTTCCCACAAGCCCTTTCTGTTTAATTTCCCACAAGCCTGTTGTGTTTGTGCCTCTGCAGAAATGAGCAGCCAGCTCCAGAAGCAAATGTGTGGCACAATTGACATGCCCAAGTCTTGACCTTTTACTTGAAAACCTCCAGATGTTTGTATGTAGGTGCCTCTTCTAGAAGTGGGCAGAGGTCCCTTAATTTACTTTCAATAGATCACCAAGCAGCTGCTTACTGATAATGACTCACTTATTGTCTAGACAGCCAGCTGCATATAAATCAGTAAGCTAAAAACGCTACACACCTATTAGAAAAACAAAACCAAACCCTGTCTCTCCTGTGCTCACTATGGATTTGCCTCCTTGGACAAACAGGGAGTAAGTCATTTCCTCACCAGCTGTTTATTTCAGAATTGTTTATTATAGTGCGGATGGCAGTGATCTGTTGTACTTCTAAATGTAATTGCAGTGCAAGAATACTGTTTGATAAGTGCATAATAAATTGTGAACATATATAGTTCATTTAGTCATAGTTCAAATAGTTCACCTCAAAAGCCAGCAAGGAGCATTGCAAGACCTGCTAGATGGTATCTCCAAGGTGCTCTGTTGAAGTAGGACTCTCAAAATCTCTAATTTCTTTATATCTGTTCCTTTCTTCTGTGTGTGCACAGGAGCTGCAGAAATATGAGCAGTTCATTTTTGCTGATTACACTAGCGTGATCCAAGTAGAGAACGTGTATGAAGAGATTTTATATCAGACACTGCTTGAAGAAACTCTGAAAGGTGAGAACATTCTTGAGGTGACAGTAACAACATTTTGGCCGTTGGCTGGTGAGCTCTTGCTTCAGAGCTTCCCAGAGTCCCAAACTGGTTGTTTCAGATCCAGGTCCCACTTTCCCAAGGACTGGTAGTCACAATGCTACAGTGTTTGGATTCAGCTCATTAAAGATGTATGGCAAGCCCTAAAATCTGATTTATGGGGCAGCTTTACTAAACCTGGGAAATTCAAAGTGATAGCTTGGCACAAGCCTATTTCTAACAAATACAATATGCCAACTTCATTTTGTCTTGATTCCCTGGGCCAAGGATCGAAATACTCTTTTATTTGCAAAGACTTGGTGATATTTAATGGCAGCAAAAATGTATTTGCCCAAATGAAATGTACCGCTGGATGCAGTTTTCAGTACATCATTGCTGGCAGTGCAGTACTCCCTGCAAATCTCTCTGCTTTTGTGTCAGAAAACTAAATAATTCTTGATGGCATATATAGATACATAAAATACTTGTATCTCTCTGGATCTGTCTGTCTGTACCCTGGATAAAAGATAAGCTTCTGTATTGCACAGTAAGTTTTATTAGCTCCTCTTTGGCACTCCTGTTCCAAAGTATCAGTATAATAATTAATGTAATAAGCACACTTTTATTCATATATTCAGTGTAAATACTTCTGCATTGAAACATTACCCTTGTGCATTGTGGGGCCTCTATTACAGCAGTGCTTAGGTCAATATTAAAGTTCCATCATTCAACACAGATAAAATCCCCACCCTCAAAAAAGAAATGTAAACTAAAATCAAGTTGAAAATTACTGTCGTTTTTAATATCAAACATTAGAAACTCAGGAAAACACTTTTTCAATGTACCTCTGTCAGTCTTTCCAAAACAGTTTGGTTTTTCTGTTTTATTTAGTGATAAAAGAAGCTGCCATTATGAAGAAGCACAACCTCTTTGAAGATAACTTGAATTTGGCCTGTGAAAGTGTGTCCAGTTTAACGGACCTGAAGACCCCTTCAGGATCGGCACAAACCACTCCCGCGAAGAAGCCTTCCTCTGCCCGAGCCGAGATGTCGGACACTGAAACTCACAGTGATGAAACACTCATTGTGACAGGAAAAATTTCTTGGGAGAAGGCTGCTGATGATAGAAAGTCATCAGACAAAGAGGCAGTCACTTCTGTTAACACAGCTGGTGATCAGGCAAGCCTAAGTGAAGAAGTGGTCATTACAGATGTTGGTGAAAACCAGGAGTCCCTTTCAGCTACCCTTACAAAACAAGAATTTGCAGAGGGAAAAACTACTTTGGAGAATGAAGACATGGTGAAAGCAGAGCGTGCAGTGAACACTGAGACAGAGCTTGAGACACAAAAAGAAGCTGTGGAGGAAAAAGTAGATTCTGGGACTGAGACTGAAGTGAAAGATGTTGGAGGCAGCCCTAAAAAAGAACTTCAGGTACATGAAGGAGTGCTGGAGGAAAAGGTAACTTCTGAGAGTCGAATGGCAACAGATGCTGCGTTTGTTGGTGGCACTGAAAAAGAAAGCAAATCTCAGGAAGAAGTTACTGAGATAAAGCTGACTTCCCCACATGATAACGAAGCAGAAGCAGAGATTTTAAGGAATGCTGAAAAGAAAATCAAGGTAGAAAAAGAAATCGTGGAAAAATTATCTCAGAGTGAAAATGCAGTAGGAACAGGGTTTGAAGAGGACAGTAAAAAAGAAAGCAATGACCAAGGAATGAGTACTGAGACAAGGCTTATTTCCCAAGATGAAAACATAGGAAAAGGAGGGTTTGCGGACAATCTTGAAAAAGAAAGCAAGTCAGAAGAAAAGAGTTGTAAATCCCCCGATGATGTGAATGAGATAAGGAATTTGCTAATGGTAACGGTTGAGATACCAGCAGATACTCCACCTGAGAACATAAAGAAGATTTGTGAAGCTGAGATATTAAAGCTGCAGGAGCACAATAAAGGGAATGACGAGATGAGTGAAATGGCTGTGGCAGAAATTCAAGCGAGCCAGACGACGACCAATGAAGGTGCAGCAGAATGCACTGAGTTCAAGAAGGACCAGCCATCTTCATCTAGTTTGGGGACAGATGGTACGAATTTAGTGAATGTGTCTGAGGGGGCCTGCAATACAGCACAAGCAGAATGGCTGGTGGAAAGCTCAGATGCACCTCAGGAGGCAAAGGCAGAGGTGGACATGAAGCAAAGTGTTTGGTGCACAGGTGTGGGAAGCTGCAAAAGCAATAGATGGCAGCCAGAGCAACACACTGAAAATGTGTCAGAAGGCGAAATATTAGATGGGGAGGAAGGAAGAGCAGGGAATAGCCATGCCATCCCAGTGGAGGTAGGGACTGAGAGCTTTTTTTATAACCCTGCTGAAAATGCAGACACAACACAAGTGCCCATTCTGGATGCAGAAAACCCAAGAACGGGACTGCTAGACATGCCAGTTTCTTTGGTGCTGGAGCAGGGCGAGGTTAGTGCTGTACAGGTCACAGAAGATACAGAAGCTGTTGAGGGTGAAGGAAAGCCAGAAGATGAATCATCTTCACACACGGAAATAAAAAGCACAGAAGTGAAAGATATTTTCGCAGAAGAAAACAGAGAAGATAGTTATGCACAGCAAAACTCTGAAGAGTAAGAAACGTTTTTCAGCCCAACCCTGCAGGATTCATTTACTCCAGTAATCCCTGTTTAATTCCGAATACTTCCTTGGGTCGGGGCTAGAGGAAATGGGCTTTGTTGTGGTATTACCAGCTCTTGCAGTGTTAGCATGGATCCCTTTCTGAGCGATGGGTGATAGGTTTCTTTTTGGTTAAAGCCATCACTATTTAAAACCAGGTTACTGTTGGGGAACTTCATCTTTCACTTAAAATTTGCTACCTTTTATGGTTACAGAAAAAGTCTGACAATGTGACCACTGAACGCTTCAAAATCAGCTCACTCCCAACTATAAAGTTATTTTAACAACTGAACCATTCTTAGTGGTTTAGCAGGGGAGTAGCTCAATATTTTTAAATGCATGGATTTCACAAGTACTGCTAAGAATCTTAGGTGGTTGGTACATACATTGCTATTCAAGGATGCTTTTAGTATTTGCATGCAGTATATGGGAAATAAATAAAACTTTTAGTAGTTAAACAGAACCAAATAGTTAATTTAGTAGGTTGCTCAAAAGCAAACTCTGCAAACTGATCATTTAATTATTTTAAAGTTTTGATGGATATTAAAGACAAGCAACTGTTCTGATTTTTTTTTCCTCTTATTGCTATATTTAAAATGGGGAAAATATGGGAGCAGGTTTCTCAGTCCCACTCTGCACTTCTGGGTTATTTAGCCTTCCAGAGCACTTTATGGCTATTTTATTTTGTTTTATTTTATGGAAGGGAAAGATGAGAATGTTTACAATTACTGTAACCAATGGGCAGCATCTATTTTACTTCCCACCATAAAATATATTCATCTACTATATAATACAGAATATTCAGAGTCCTGCCATTGCCATTCTTACTGAGTTAATTACCCAGTTCTGTAGGCCTTTCTAGGTGCCTAAACTATACCATAAATTGCAAAAATTGTGAAATATCATAATCATTGCATAAAATTTCTAATACAGATGTTAACTGAAACAAAAAGGAGCCGAAGGTTATTCATGTGTTCTTAGATTTTGGAGGGCAGAATCACATTTCAAAATCATTTATTAAAATGAGACCTATTGCTTTCATAGCTAGTATATTATCATCCATATCAAATCATAATCTATGCACAAAATTGCTTATATGCATCGTTTGCATGCACAATATAAAGACTGTGCACAGAAAAGCTTGGAAATTTAAAAATAGCATTTTAATAAATTGGGCTTTAGAGATCAAGTCCTCACTTTAGAGGTCCGTTAAGGCACCTTGAAAATTTGGCCTGGGGTTTCAGATTGTTTGTGGATAGATATAATACAGTACAGTACAGCAAAGATTAATGGTAAATACAGTAAGGACTACAGGATGTATGCGTATAAAGACATGGGAAGAAATAACAAAGTCCCAAGCGGATAATACTTGTTGGCATTTAACTTCAACAAACTGTGCAAAGTCTATTATTTAATGCTGTCAAAACATGCCATAATACTAACAGAGAATTGACACTAGAGGAACAGGCAAATATTATTGCCAAAGTAAGAAACGTTGTTGACTAACTGGACCAACTGCAACGTCACTATTGTAAAAAAAATGCAGCTCCTATTTATTCCAGAAGCCATGCCATGGTATAGAAACATTAAGGTCAGAGATGTTTTGCTTGCAAAAGTACTTTGACTCGTTTTCTCCTCCTTATATTTCCTGCAAAAATACTAATTTGTAAACACACAAATCACTGTCAGCCAATTTTTTTACAAATCATTAGTTATTTCTAATTGGTACTAAATGTTAACTTCAAATATATAACGTGTGCCTTACAGTTAAGCAGCAGCAGTCTCTTTTTAATCATGCTAAGATTAAGGGACATAATGTATTTTTAACAGTGTTTTGTATGAAAGAGGACTAGCAAGACAGCAACTGTGAAAAAGGCTGCAGTCTCCTACAAAATCTGTTTATGACTAATATGAATTAGATACATCTGTACAGAAAGTATTTAGTATAAACGTTCCCATCCTAGTCATTTTGGAGTTATTTCCATGGCAGGCTTAGATCTGGATAATGTTTTCTTGTAGTATTAAAGAACTGAGTTGTTGAATACAGATGCTCAGCGTATTTGTTTTTCACAAGCAGGATGGGAAACAACAGGGAAGATTTAGCCTGTTCTGCAACTTAAATTGAAGTTCCTCATGGCTAGGGGACTGAATTTTTTTTGCCTTTGTGGATGTTTTCTGTACATTCGGGTATTTCCAAATGGATAGAGAGTAGCATTTTGTTTTGTCTTTAACCAGACTTGGGTAGAGGCGACAGCAATTCAGAGGTCAGCGATCTGCAAGGTAGTGTTGGACCAATGATCAAAACCAATAATAATCCACTCGTTCAGTAATTTTTGTCACTTGGAATTTCCTACACTTAGCTGGAATGAGTTATTTCTCCTGTTAACTGGGAACAATAAGTCACTTTTCACAGCCTGGAGGGTTGAGCAGTGCTGTGGTGCCTTGAAGGGTGCGGGCTGGGGGATGTGACCCTTTTTATTTCATGGAGTTGCCAGGTTTAAAGGACAGGATATGAAACACGTTGTATCTTGCTTATAACTTTGTAAAAACGCTTGTCATGAAAATAAAAGAAGCTCTTCCCTTCCATCGCTGGGAAGCTGGTTTTTTTGTGTGTGCATGTGGTAATTTAATTTGGGGGTTTTGTATTAAAACAATTCACTTCAAGCGGCTGCCGGAGGGTGTGTGCAGACACTTGCCCTGCGCTCTCTACCTTTTGGCCTCGTTTCGCCGCTCGGCTGCCGGCTGGAGCCGTTCCCCCGCCGGCGGCCGGCCGTTGACCCTCTCCTCAGGGACGGCGAACTACAGATCCCGGTGGGCGGGCGATCGCCCCCTCGTGCAGAGCGGCGGCGGGGCGTGGTGATGCATGCCGGGAGGTGTAGTCCGCTGCCACCGCGCCTGCGCGCTTCTCCCTTCCCGCCCTCCCCCGCCCCTCCTTTTGTCCACGTCGCCCTCTCGCCCGGCGTGCCGCCGCTGTTACGTGGCCCGCGAGCCCCTCCCGCCTCGTGGGGGCTCTTCTCCCGTTCCTATTGGCTTGGCGGGGCGGCGCGTGCGGGGGTACCCGGAAGCGGTCGCGTGAGGCGGCTTCCTTGGCTACGCCACAGGAAAGCGGAGGGCCGGTCCCTTCCGCCTGCGCGTCGGCGCTGGGAGCCGCGGCCGCCGCGCTGCGAGGGGCGGGCAGCGGGCGGGATGGGCCGGAGCCGGGCCTAGCGGCAGCGGGCAGGCGGCCGCGGTCATGAGCGGAGCTGCGGGCTGCCAGGGGGGCGGCGGCGGCGACCGGGGGCCCCGCTGGAGGAGGCCGTGGAAGATCCTGGCCCTTGGCCTGCTTTCTGCCTCCTCCGTGCTAGCGGCAGCCCCGGGCGCCGGGACCATGAGCAAGGAGGAGAAGCGCCGGTTGGGGTGAGCGTTGCCGCGGCGGGCCGGGCCGGGCCGGGCCGGGAGTGGG
>JAOXJM010000004.1:7215430-7246991 GCA_026413425.1 Tringa solitaria
GGGGGAACGGCGGCTGCGCCGGCTCGCCCTCGGGGCCGCCGGTTCCCTGTGGGGCCGGGGCGGAGGCCGGCGGGGCCCGCGCCCAGTCCGCCGCCCGTGGTGGCTTCGCGGTGCGCCGGCGTCCCCTCGCCGTGCTGAGGCGGGAGGATCTGCGCTACCCTCAGGGCTTGACGGGTGCGCCCCTTGGCCAGCAGTACTCCGGGAACGTCTCTCCTGTCCCTCCTTACTCCCTCCACCCCGAAGAGTGTGAGGTGCGTGGCGCCGGGTCTCCCATCGGTGTTTGAGGCGTGTATGCCAGAGAGCCAGGCTGATGTTTTGGTCAGGTGCCCACGGCTGTTTGGGGCAGGCAGCTCCTCATCACCTCTGCTGTGTGTGGGGTGAAACCCTTCTGCCAGGGAACTCCAGTCTTGAGGATATTAGCCGGTGATTGTGTGTAATTTTGGGTAAAAGTGGTCAAAGGTAAATCTAATCTGTAGTCAGTTTGTCTAATTATGGCTATGCATCTGAAACATCTGAGTTTTTGGGAGTCACAGAAAAGGTAAATGTTCACATGTTTCCTTACCTCCTAGTTCCTGTATATAAGGTAAACTATGTAGATCCCCCATGCATGTACTTGCAAGAAGCTGATTCACTTTTAATATGGTTTTGAGTTGAAGAATAAAAATTACAATATAGGTGGCAAGGTATTGCACTGTGGGGAGTAGGATTTTTTTAGACAAACATGTAAACGAGCCTATTGTGATGTTGTGGTGTATTGCTGGGGCAGTTGCATCATCATCCTCGACCCATCTACTAGTCAGTTGCATGGAATAATGATACAAAAAGTCTGATGGAGAAACACCATGAAGACTTTTGCAGTTATTAACCGTTAGATATAAGTTGATATTTAACTCTTGTGTTTAAGGTTACAGTTCTCAAGGTACTTGGAGTATATAATGTTTTATATGTTTTCTTCATGTAACTACATAAGGAGTTTAACCTTCATTCAGTGAAGGTTTTAAAATTCTTGCATTCAGTGTATCATCTGATACCCCAGGCATATGCAAGTAATGTACTTGACACAGTTTGTATCTGGGGACTCTAAGCTGGGTCATTTCTGAATAACAGCAGGTAATCTGTGTATTAATGACAAGATATGTCAGTTGCAGAAAATCTTTCAGAAAAGGCACTGAAATGTAAGTCGCATGTAGAGAAATGTAAGTTTGAAGAAGCTTTCTGCATGCTACGTCACTGAACAGCGTTGTACCCTTCAGCTGGACCTGGCACTTGTGTGCCAGACCCTGGGGTTCCATCTGCTGCAACCGATCCCAGAACTGCAAACTGGATGGAGTGGGTGAAATACCTGAAAAAAAGCATCGTACTCTGCTCTTTTGATGACTTAATGCATTCGATGAGCTAAAATGACTTCTTAAATATCCAAGTCATTAAATTAAATTGGATATTTAGACTATAATTGTGGTGTTCTTGTCTCTTTTATATTCAGTCTTAGCAGAGATTGTAAATTATGCTGATGGTAGCCTAGAAATTAGCATGCTTTTTTGCCTTGCAAGGGCTCCTCAGTGGGACAGTTAGAAACGATTGGAAGTAGTGCTTTCTCTCTCTCTCTCAAAAAAAAAAAAGTACGATTTTATCTACTAGCATTTCTCACCTTGACTACTTTTCAAACATGTGAAATAATTGTATCTACAAGGGTTTCCTTTAGTATTTGCTTGCCAAGACTCCTAATGCAAGGAAGAGGTGTATCTTGTAACTTACAGTCCTTTTCTGAATCATAGATAGGAATTTGTGCCGGGTCAGTTGGTTTTAGTATTGGTGATTACAAGCAGAACATAATTCTATTTGCTGTTTTTTTGCTGAGCAAGGATTTTATCCCATCCCCAGCTTTAATGTGCTGGTGACATCTACAGCTATTTAAGAGGAAATACAGGAGGTTGAAAGAGATCCCCCAAATACTTAATTTCATGTTAGGTGAAGAAATTAGTGAACAAAAGTAACCAAATTAGGAAAAATTATTGTGCTATATTTCGTTTACTTGAGCACTTTAGTAGAGGACGTTTTACTGATATTTAGGTATTAATGTGTAATACATCTTACTGATCTAACATAGTGTGATAAAGGCTATTACAAGGCAGACCACTAATGCTTTTTCTTTTTTTTTTCTTTTTTAGAAACCAAGTGCTAGAAATGTTTGATCATGCATACAGCAATTATATGGTAAGTAAAATAGTTGTTTAATTTTTTCAGAATTGTTATTGCTGACCTGGGAGAGAAAGCAACCTACAGTACATGACATGCTAGAGAAATAGCAGGGAGGCAGGGGCAAAACCAAAGCTAAAATAAAAGCACTTTTATAACCTTTAAAAAGAAATGAACAGATGGTACTTTCAGGAAGAGCAGAGTCAAAAGGGTTATGACTTTCAGAATGGTAGCTAAGAATTGCTAGCTTTAACTGTCTGAGCTTTTCTCAAACCAGTTTATCTCACATCAAGCTATGAGCACTTTTCATCTTTGGTAAACTATTTGATTTGAAATTCTGGAATCCTAAAAATACTATGAAAAGGAAGCTCAAGAAGAGCTGTCTGTGGTCATCAGATTCTGGAGAATACAACTTGATCTTACTTATTTTGTGGGTAAAAATTGCGTAAAATATCTCTTCTGCGGTAGGGTACGTTAGATGCAGTTTGGTAGCTCTTTCACAAGCAAGCAGTGTTCGCAGAACAAAGTCAAATAAAAAGGGGATCTGGTGTGATATCTACGCATTAGAGCCTCTTCTAAGTATGTGACTGTCATATGACAGTGAGCCACGCTCGTTATGGTTTCTTTTAATATGCCTTGTGATTTTCTGTGCAGGTGTCTTCATGTCTGGATATGTGAGCCATTCTGCACTATCATCAACCTTGAAATATGTTAGCTTAGCTTAGATATGCTTAAGAATAAAAGATTAGAGTTGGACTGACTTTCCTGCAGTAATAATTACTTTCAAATATACTATAAGTGATACATTTCTGAGGAAAACCTGTAAATGTTAATAAGATAAATATGCATTCTTCCTGAGGTCACGTTAACAATCATTTTATACCTTTGTGGCTGTTGCAGAAACCTCTCTTTTCAGTTGCGCCAGTTCCTGCAGAACAAACTTGTCTCTTTACAGTTATCTTGCCACACGTCCCAGTTTCTGTATTATGATTTAATGCTTTAATATGTAATACAAGACTAAAAGCTTGTGAGTTACAAGTTTATACAGTACAGGAGAGTTATAGAGTTAACGGGTAGAAAGCCAAGCAAAAGTATTTTCAAAATGGTTGTAGTTTATCTTTTTAATGTTAGCTCTTGCTTTTGACACCTTGGCAGTTTAAAAAAAATCGAGCTCTTTGATGAAAATTCACAACTAGTTACTTGGGACCACAAAAAACACTTGACTTGGGTTTCCCATGGCATTCTGAAGTCAAAACTGTTACATATTTGGCATAATTGGATAAAAAGTTAACATGCCAGTAGAAAGGATCTGTGCTTCTTCTGTTTGTTGTGATAAATTTGAAACTGGTAGGTGTCTTGCTACCTCTGAAGGAAAAAAATTCTGGATGAAGGAGGAGAATGACTTCAGCTATCCTGGAAACTTTGAAGTCAAAAGGATATTTACTTGCCACGTATGCTGGAACACTAAACAAACAGAGAAATATGACTTGTTTGTTTAAAGTTGAAGACAAGATTAGGGTATCAGACTTGACTCTGATAGCAACAGAATTAAGTATTTTTGCAGCTGCTTTTGAAACAGCCACCTGAAAAGTTTTGATTTTCTGTTTCTATTAATATGCGGTTTAGACTTGCGTAGCTAGAAGGCTGAAAATCCATGTTTGCCTGGGGGGGAAACTCCCTTGTCTTTTTTTTTTTTTTTTCAGTTGTTAACAGGAGCTTTGATTAAAAGGCTGCTCGTTTGTTTTTCAATCTTTCAACAATATTTGTAATAATCAGGATTTTTTTTTTTATTCTTGACTGTCGGAAAGAATATGTGAAAATGTCGGTCACTTGAGGCCAGGAGGTATTTCTTGGTTTGCAGTACTAGTAGCAATGCGTCTTTTTTCATTATTCAAGTTCTGTGCTGCCCTGAACTTACAGTCCTGACATTAAGCAATACGATCATCTGTTCGGTCAGAATATGTAGAAATTCCAGAATATCTGTTGAGCTTCACTTGTATAATGTTTTCCAGAAATATGTTCATTGTAACATTTGTGCCATGTTTTATATTTAATGGCTCCTGCTACCTTCCTTTTTAGGTTACTTGTAAGGGGAGAAGTTACAGGTTGGGAAATCACTTGATCCACTTATTCTCTTGACAGAGAATAAGAACTTTTTATTTTTCAGAATGCTTTTAGTTCCTTATGATTTTGTAAGACTGAAAGTCCATTTTATCTAGAATTTTTATCACCTTTTTCCTTCATGATTTAAACCAGAGATCTTAGTTTTGACATTGCTTTTGCTGTGTACTTCTTTAGTCTCTTTCTTTGAGTACTTTGTGCAGATATTCAGAAGCATCTGAGCTGTATTAAAATGATCTAGATTCTGGCTTTTGTAGTTGAACTTGAGGAGAACAAAGAGTTGTGCAAAGACCAAAATACTTGGGAGGATGGTAGACAGGGAAACAAACCATCAGTTTCAAAAGAAGTTGCTGTAAGAGCTGTTTATTTATAGAAGAATGTGCCTTCATTTTCTGTCTATTTCACGTTTGAATATAGATTAATTTTTGTACCATATATTTGGAGAGACTTTGAATGTGTTTACTTGCAGTTTCAGTGCAGTAATTGAACTTTTTCATCCTGCCACATGTTGGTTCTCTACTAAAAGCAGAATTGAGGAGCACAGTACAGCAGCCAGTTTTCTGATGAAATAAAAGAGAGAAGCTCCATCCCAAATCACTTGTTTTGGGCTTCTAACAGAGAGGCAATTTTGTGCATGTTTGTTGAAATTAAAGACATTTAAAATTCATCTTTTTTAATGTCAGTGACCACTCTGAAAAATTTTCAGTAAAACTCTCCTGTTGCACAATGATGAATTTCAAATTTGTGTCTGTTTCATGTGATATCCCATTTTGGTGGTAGTTTCAACCCACAAAATTTGCATTGACTTGAGAAGGAATAGGAACAGGCATTTTATTTGGTGTGCTTGACTTAGGCAATGGTGCCACTCCTGTTATTTCTGCCTGACTGACAAGAAATAGAATTACAGGACAGCTTGCTTCACAGAGTGCTTTTTCTAGAAATATGCAAGGTAACCATTGCTTTTCCAAAAAAATCTTGCGATGTCTCTCTCTTTAAAAAAATAAATGATACATTTCTAGAAAGCTCAGTCTTGGTAAGCTTTTTTTGTGAACGTTATCTTTTGTTATGCCTTGTGTAGTGATCTATTGATTTATTATTCTACCTTCTAAGTGAAATCTCTTACATGTCACTGATTGTGACCCTATGTCACTTACGTTTGTTTGGAAATGTTTCTAAAGTGACTTTGAAGTCTAATTCCCAATGATTTCTCCATGAAATATCACCACTTGATAATAATGCCTGCATTAGTTTTAGGTTTTAAACTTGTCTTTGAGATGACAACTTCTGTCTAAGAAACATTATAGGAAGCGTCAAGTGCACCTTGTTGCAGAAAGCATGCAATTAACTATTCAAGTTAATTGATGTGGTTTTTTTTTTTTTTTTTAGATGTACTGTTAGTTGCTCCAGACTTCTCTGGGAGGCTGGAGAGAGGGAAAAGGTGAAGGAGGTCCTGTTGCTCTGCTCACAGCTTAATCATTTCCAGCCACCCAGCTGGAAAGCAGCTTTGTGGAAAAGGAGCTGGGGGTCCTGGCGGACACCAAGTTGACTGCAAGCCAGCAATGTGCCCTTGCAGCAGAGGTGGCTAATAGTATCCTGGGCTGCATTAGGCAAAATGTTTCCAGAAGGTTGAGAGAAGTGATCCTTCCCCTCTAATCAGCACTGGTGAGGCCACACCTGGAGTACTGTGTCCAGTTCTGGCCTCCCCAGTACAGGAGAAATACAGACATACTGGACAGAACCGAAGGAAGGGCCACAAAGATAATGAAGACTGGAGCATCTTTCCTTTGGGGAAAGGCTGATGGAGCTGGGGCTGTGCAGCCTGGAGAAGAGAAGGGTCAGGGAGACCTTCTCAGTGTGGATAAATAGCTGAAGGAAGGCTGTAAAGAAGGCAGAGCCAGGCTCTTTTCAGTGGTGCCCAGTGACAGGAGCAGAGGCAACAGGCACAAACTGCAACACGGGAGGTTTCCTCTGAACGTCAGGAAACACTTTTTCACTGTGAAGGTGACTGGGTGCTGGCACAAGTTGCATAGAGAGGTTGTGGAGTATCTTTCCTTGGAGAGATTCAAAAGTTGTATGGATGTTGTCCTGGACAACTAGGTCTACGTGGCTCTGCTTGAGTAGAGGAGTTGGACAAGTTGGACTCTAGAGATCCCTTACCTCAAAGATTCTGTAATTATGTTATTGTCATGCAGTTTTTCTGAAGTACAGGGTAATTGGACTTTCTTTCAATGAGCTCTGAGGATTTGCTGAACTGGCTGTTACAGTTATAACTTACTGCCTTGTTTTGTTTCCCTACAGGAGCATGCATATCCAGCTGATGAACTCATGCCTTTAACTTGTCGTGGACGAGTACGGGGTCAGGAACCAAGTCGAGGCGATGTGGATGATGCCTTGGGAAAGTTAGTATTTGAAATGGTTCCTGTCTCATGTAAACATCTAGTAATTGAAGTACAATTTGCAGCCTGTAAAACACGTTCCTTCGGTTGAGATATCCAGAAGCTTGCATTTGTTGAAAAAGGTTCTATGGGTCCAGACCAATCTGTAATTTGTCTCATAAGTTCTCTTATAGGAGTGAGGGAGAAGCTACTGGAAGGAAAGCTCTGATTGTGAACTTCTTGCAAGTTAGGCAGAAATACTTTTATTATATCCTTCCATGATGTTAACTGATGTGAAATTTTATCTTAATTGGAAAAGAAGAGTTGACCAGTGAGTGAGAGCCAAAGAGAGGTTTGGGGTTTTTTTAAGTCATTCCCCAAGTATTTTTCATAGCAAAGCCTTCCAAATGTGAGCTGTCACTTATGGTATTAGTAAATTTGGCTACTAAATAGGAGTTATAAGGGTTAGTTATCAGGTCTGCAGACAGTAAACTGTTACCCATTATGCTGGCCTTAAGTGATATTTCAAATGCTTTTTAAATTATTTTTTTTAGCAGAAAGCTCTCTGAAAACATAATTAGTCAAATGATTATCATGTGTGTGGTAGCCTGAGGCCTTTGCCAAAGTATAAAACCTTGTATCAGACATTGCAATTCTTCGTATTTTTCCTTTTAAGGTAGCTTATAACACAAAATACATTTGGCCAGCAAAATGTAGATTTCAGTACTGTTTTTCTCCATCTTAAATTGGACCATCAGAGGTGAAATTGAATTACTCTAAATGTGTTTATAATTGATTTTTTTCCCAAGGAATGTTGTTTGTATGTGTGCTGTTTGTGTTTATAGAGCAAATACTTAATAACAAATAGCTGATTTTTTTTTTAATTGGTATCACTGCTTAGTGTCCCTAAACAGTATAGTGTTAATCAAAGCTGAAGTCTTTGTCTTAAATACTACTTCTAATTCACTTTATGATATTGACCCTGTTATTTTTGTTATGGACAAAAGTTCCTTAGTCTAGAGATTCCTGTATAAGCCTGCTGCCTTGGAGAAGTTGAGAGACACGACTGATGAGGAAGAAGTGTCAAGAAAATATATTTTTAATCCTTGTCATGCATTCTTTTTAATGACCTTTTTTTACATAGAAACATACTATCATTTGGGTAAAACTACCTTTCAGCCCCTTATATGCACTGAATAGTGTATTTATTATTTTTCAGTATTTTTTCTGTTCCTAATAATCAGCTATATTTATTAGATTTCTTATATAAACCTTTTTTTTTTTTCCTTTTTTTTTTTTTTTGCCATTTGGCTCATCAGTCATGTTCTGTATAAGGCTCTGCAGTCAGAGAATGACAGGGTGAGACAGCTAGGGCACTTCTGGTTCCCTGGAGGCCCGGGAAGTATAATTGTGCACCAGCCTTCTCTATAGCTGTGCAATGCCTAATTTCCCCACTGTTGTATTTGTTACGTAGTTGTGTGTAGCCACTAGTTAATCTATGTCTCTTGTAGAGCAACATCACAGCGATATCTTTACAAATTAAAGAAAATTATAATATGTGACCACTTAATTACATTTTAATTAAGCTCCAGGTGTATTCACATGTTGCCTACAGGGTATCAAACATTGGGCACTTCCTTAAATTCTTGATGGTTGTTCTTCAATAGGCAGTTTTAACTGTTTCCAAAGTTTCCCATTTTAATACTATCATTTCTGTAAATTTTATTCTATGTGTGGTGTGTGTTTCTTAACATAAGAGTAATTTTGTTGGGTTAGGCTGAAGGTCCACTCAGGTTGCTATGCACTAGAACAGGCCTAGAGAAGAATATATGAACAAGACAAGCCTTATTATTATATTCCTGTCTCAAACAGTATGGATCTGACTTGGTGTTCTCTTTTTATGGAATAAATAGTTATTTATTTTAAACCTGCCACTTGCTATTGCTAGTGCTGGATGGCACCATGTGAAATTTACCGTGAGAAACAGTGAATTGTAGATTCTCATTCACTTTCTTCATGCCATATGTGATTTGAAAACCTTCTTTAGCTTTTGCAGGCTGAAGAGCTCTAGTCTGTTCACTTAGTACAGAAGCTGCTACGTACCTTCAGCCCCACCTTACCGCCCTTTATTGTACCTTTTCCTATTCCATTATATCCCACATAGAAGGTTCATAACGAAATAACAGCATTTTCTCTTGTATTTCACCACTAATTTTAACACTGGGTTAAATTGCAACAAATTGCAGCTTTTTCTGAAGTAGGTAAATGGAACAGTTCCTGGTAGGAGAAACTTAGCTTGGAATGATTTTTGATCTTCCTAAATCTTTTTGTTATTACACTTAAGTCAATGTTCTTATTTTTTTTTAAAAGGAAGAAAAAAAGAGGTTGGAAAAAGACCTTGAACCATTCTACTGTGTTTTTTAGTAGATTTGTTTGGAGAATAGAAATAAAAATTTAATTTGCTTACAAGAAGTTTGAAAGCTTTGCAGTAAACAAAGCTATCTTTATAATCACAGCTTGTTTCGGTCAGCTCCTAATCTGGTCACTGAGAAAAGGAAGAAACTTAGTAGGGTGTTTTGATATTAAACATATTGTGTACAACTAATTTTTTTAGCAGCTTGTGGTCTGTGAGAATTTAGTTTCTAATGCTATTGGTTAGTATTAAAAGTATTTAATCTCTACACATACAGATCTATAGTAAATCTGCTTTAAATTTTGTTTCATAGGTTTTCACTGACCTTGATTGATACCTTGGACACTCTTGTGGTAAGTTAAATCTATTGATGAACTTTGATAAACTAAAGTCTCCTGATGTTCAGACTTATTTTAGATTTTTATTTTGTTCAAAGTGGCTATTGCTTGTAAGAACTTCCAAGTGCTGTGTCGATGGTGTTTGGAGTTTGTTGCAAAAAGAATACTGAAAAGTTCCTTCGCATTTCATTGATGATTTCTTATCTTGCTTTTCTTGGGCTCTAACATAGCAAAAAATATGTGAGTTTCCTTCCTGTTGTAGTCTGAAACAACATGCTGACGTAGGGGTGAACATCTCTTAATGCTTACTGAATTAATTATAGTTTTAGATTCTGTGTACATATTTCATGGATGTACGCTCCTAAATATAGTTTTTAAAAAAGCAATGCTGGACGTGTTTGCCAGGAAGTGTTGCCGAATTTACGTTCCATCTCTTATTAGACGACTCCAATCATTAATAAACTATTTTTTGCTAGATTTCAATCCTTTTGACATATTTTGTCATCATAAAATAGACTTTGGAAATTAAGAATTTTTGGCCATTCACATCTCCAGGTAAACAAATCTAAAAAGTTTTGAAAATCCTTACAGCACTGATTTGGTGTGTTAATCGTATAATGCTCTTTCTCTGACAGTTGCTCTCTTTTTATGATGTGCTGTGAGATGTCCCTTGGCTCTTTTGAATCGGGACCACAAGTGTTGATAATGCAGGGTCTGGAACTCCTGGTTTCTATCAGACACTCAAAAGGATTATTGTGGTTTATTTATTATTTTCTTGTCTTAGAGCAGGATTAACACTTCTGGAATTTAAGGGCACTTACAGTAACAAATTGGATAAGTCGCAAGGATTCTTAAAAGATTGAACTGAAAGAAAGTCAGTGTGAAAGAAAATCCGTAGGAAATGCCCGAGCTGATCTTCAGACACAAGGAGAAAACTGTTGGGAGGAGGAAGACTGCTAGGATGATTCACCGAATTTAGGATGTGGCTCCTTAGTCCGTGGATAGGAGGCTTCTGTGAAATTGGAGGCATCGCAGCAGGCCAGTCCTTGCCCACTCTCCCAGCACAGCCTGCAGCTCCCTGAGTCCTGTTTCACTACAGTCATGACATGGGAGTAGGGGAAGGACCAAACAAATAAATCCCTGACTAATAGTTTCAGTATATTCTCAGTGACTTTATTCACTGTGTACAGCTTTTATTCTTTTTCATGTATCTCATGAGAAAAACAATAATACTCGTGTCTTTTTGCACTGTATCAGAGTATGCTCCTGTGGGACCAGAATATCAATTTAAGGCTTGTTAAATGCTTTCTTTTTTAATTCATTGTGCTTGTTCTTCCACACCTGAGAGTGACTGAATTAGGTATGTTGGAACCTAAATCCCTGGTTACATTTGTATTCCAGGTGTTAAATAAAACCAAAGAGTTTGAAGAGGCTGTAAAAAAAGTAATAAAGGATGTTAATTTAGATAACGACGTAGTTGTATCTGTCTTTGAAACCAACATAAGAGTCCTTGGGTGAGTAACTTTAATCTTTTCAAAGCTCTCCAAAATGTGGCTTTTAGCTAAATGTCCCTAAGGCATGCCTTTCTGTGCTGTTTCACCTCATTTAAACCAGTTGTGCCTTTGTCAGTTAGCATAGCTCAACACCTGCCCTAACAAGGGTTTTAGAATGTTAGGCTGGAATCGATGCACTGGTACTGAATCAAGTTGGCCATCTAACTGCTGCAGGTGTAACTTTTTTGATTAAAAAAAACCTGTGTGTGCTGAGGTAGCAGTGTTTTTTCTCAATGGAGACAGTCTTACAGATTACACTGTTCAATACTTGATTTAACAGAATATTTCAATACTTAGGGTAATAGATTATTTCAGGTTGGGAGGGACCTCTGGAGGTCTGTAGTCCAACTTGCTGCTCAAAGCAGCTTTGGAGCAGGTTAGTTTTTAAGCTATTATATACATACCTATACTGATGAATCAGTGATTCAACTATAGTTTAGGACTCAATCCTGGGCAGTAAGAATTGCTTTCAAAATACTGACAGCTCACCTTGATTGTAATTGGAGTTGAATCTGCTCAGCTTTTCTGAAAATTAGGGCCATGTGAACATAGCACAGTTCCTTACACAGTCATCTAAATCATGGAAATTGCTGCATTGTTCTTGAGATTAATATACTCATTGAGATGTGGATAATTTTTCTTGTGTTCTTAGAGGTCTCCTAGGTGGGCATTCAGTGGCAATTATGCTGAAAGAAAAAGGTGAATATATGCAGTGGTACAATGGTGAACTTCTGCAGATGGCAAAGGAACTAGGCTACAAGCTTTTACCAGCTTTTAACACCACTAGTGGTCTCCCTTATCCAAGAGTAAGTTCTCTGGTTTCTGCACTTCAGAATTACTTCTGTAAGCAAATTTTATGTTGTTTTGTTTTTATCTCTGTTTATAAAAATCACTTGTATATTGATTAAGTGTACAGAGAATCAAAAGCTGATAAACTGCTCATTTGTAATGAGCAGTATTTTAAAATACAGTTTTAGGCTCTCTGAATCCCTACGTTTCCAGCTCCGAAAATCCTAGTATTGCTGTGGGTAAACAGAAGCTGCAGAAATCTTGTCTATTCACTGTCTATTGCTCTCTGCTGCTATAGGCACCACCAAGTAGCTGAGGAGAGTAATTTTTGTTCTGGTACATATCTCTCCCTAAGACAGTGAAAGATCAACATGCAACCACTCGTGAATTTAGCACAAAACTGATTAATCTTTATGGTCTACATTCACTTTTCTGAGAGGGGAGGGGTAACTGCAATCTAAAAATATTCACTTAATGTAAAAGCTTTCATCAAATTCAAACAAAGCATGGTACGTATTATTTGAAATACAGAAAACTACTTCATGTGCACGTCATCCATTGAGTTTGTGAGATGTGGCTTTGATTGGAAACTTTTCCATAAATTAAAAATTTGGGCTTAGTAAATCAGCATTTTTCCAGTGAAGATGTCTAATTCAAAATGTTCGGGGTTTGACGATTTCTGCTGAGGGAGCTCTCTCCAGAATGCAGAAAATTATGTTGTGCGTGGCACAAAAGTGGATTCATCTACCAGGTACTCTCTGGAGCCAGGAGTAGTGAGGTATTTATGAAGCTTAATTTCCATGAGCACTTGTGATGTTTGGAGCTTCTGGGTTGCTGGTAAATATATTGCTAGAATTAGATTTTCAGGGTAGTATTCTTTTATTCAAATGTCCAGCGAACCAGGCAATGGGTAATTGGGTCATTGCAGGGTTGAGTATTTTAGGTATTTCTGGATAATTTTATGTGTGTTTGAGTCGACAGCGTGCGGTAAAGCAGAGCAAAACGAAAAGAGGGGTGTGTGATATTTTTTTCTTACCTTTGGAAATAGCATAAATTATATAGTTGCCCTACAGACCTATCACAGGAGTGTAAGGTCTTTTAGCTAGTAAAAATAAAGATAATAACCTCTGCTTTTCTCTAGGTTAACTTAAAATTTGGTGTAAGACATCCAGAAGCAAGAACAGGAACAGAAACTGATACCTGTACAGCTTGTGCAGGTACCTTGATCCTTGAGTTTGCAGCTTTAAGCCGATTCACAGGAACATCTATATTTGAGGTTTGCTTTCCATGATATTTTATTTTTTGGAATTAGGTATCCATTAGTGTTCTGCTACACTTCTGTAATTTTGGAAAAATAATTTTGAGTTTATCAAATGGGTGCGTATCTTAGCTGTTCTGCACGAAAAGTTTGCGTGTGTTCAGATTTGTTCTGTTTGTGGGCTTTAAGTGTTAAATTGACGGTTCAAAAAACACAGGATGTAATTTTGTTTGAAAGTAGTTACAGTAATACAGAAGTAAACAAGGTAAATATACTGAATACTAGCTAAAAGATAATACTTGCATACTTTTGGGGTACAAGGGTTAGAACTGCAAAGAAGAAAAGTTAGATACTTGTTCTTTAAAATGCAGCTTTAAAAAAATGCTCAGTGGAAAAAAAAAATCACACTCATGTAGTTCCACTGAAGTTGTGCAAGGCCTATCTAAGGATATATTGTCAGCAGGAAGCTAAATGAAAATATTTAGGCTTTTCAAAAAATTCTAATCTGAAAAATCTTTCATCGTGGGCCTAGTATTTCATTTAGTTTCATGGAACCATATGGAAGCAGAGCTGGGTCTGTGTTGAGTGTTTTGGTAAAATTTGGCCCCCTAAATTTCTGTACGTGTGTTTGGCAACTTAGAGCCATTTTTGTTGGGTAGGTTGTTACCTTTAAGTTACTTTTTCTGTATATAAAGAATATATATATCTTGTATACTATTAAAAAGAGGCTGCTGCTCCACATTGAGATGTCTAAAAAGATGCAGCCATTTTGATTCTAAGGCTGTTGTATGTCTTGAAATTTTTTTTAATTAGGTTACACTATCCTTTCTGTATTTTAGAGTAGGAGGATTGTGGAAGGATGTTTGACTTGCTTAAGGCCGTGCAGCTTCTTGGCAAATAGTAGTACAGGCAAGCACCATTCTTTCTAATCAGCAACTGAATTAACTATTTATATAAAATGTGGACTGAACATCCTACTATTTAAGCGTATGTAATGTAATACTGAGTTTTATAATTGTTAGATATGAAACATTACTTCATGGCATCTTAATTTCTACGGACAAAAGAATGACATTCTTTAGTATCTGTGTTTCTCTACATTTTCCTTTAATGAGCATTTTTTTGTTGTTGCAGGAATATGCACGGAAAGCGCTTGATTTTATTTGGGAAAAGAGACAGCGCAGCAGCAATTTAGTGGGCGTTACTATTAATATTCACACTGGAGACTGGGTCCGCAAAGGTGTGTTGTATTCTGACTCGGAATCAGTGATCACAAGTGGTCTTGGGCAAGAAAAAAAACCTTGACACCTCCCAACACATTTATGTAGACTAATTAAAAATGTTAATGGAATAGGCAAGAGGAATTGGATAAATCTCAGGAGTGGAGAAACCTGCTGCAGTGAACCTTGGCTTTGCTCTGAAGTGGTGTTTTGGTAGATAAACTAGTTTTATTCATTGCAAAGAAAGTGTTCTCCGATTCACTTTAATACTGAGAGGGGAATTCCTGGGATAAGTTTTCAGAGATTCTGCTGTAAATACATAGGAGAAATATAAATAGGACTGTGGTTGTGTATGGCAGCCAGTAGAAATATTTTCCTGTGAAAAAAGTGAAACAACTGGCTTCAATGTGTGTCTGTCCATGTTACCGCAAAACCTTTAGCGTAGACATACACAGTGTTGTGTTTCTGTATCTGTGCCTTAATTAAAGTGATAGGAGGCTTTTCCTTTTACTAAAAGAGCCTTTAAAATCAAAATGAAACCATGTGAAAATATTGATATGGCTACTTAAAGTAAAACCACCTTTTCATTTTCTACTGTTTCTAGACAGTGGAGTTGGAGCAGGAATAGATTCGTATTATGAATATTTATTAAAAGCCTATGTGTTGCTGGGAGATGACAGTTTCCTGGAAAGATTTAACACAGTAAGTTAACACTTTACTCGGGTTCGTGACTTCTGTAAGACAAATCTAAGACTAATTGTATTGTCAGTCAGCTGTTAGCCTGAGAAGCCTATGAAGAGATCTTTAGTTCAATTTCTGTGACTTCTGATGTGTCTAGTGCCAACCCTTTTTAATATGATTTTTTGCTAAGCTTGGGTGAACAAAACAATATAAGAGCCTCTTGTTAAAAGCTATGGTACAATTTCTTTCTGTCCTGGAGCAACAAAAAAGACCTGAAAATAAAAGTCTGGATCCTGCATTGCACTGCAAATCTTAAAGCGCAATATACATTTAAATATACTTACAAGGTGAAAAACACACTTAGATTACTAAATTCATAGGATGACTAAGCAGTGTCAGCAGCATTATTCTTTCATAAGAGTGTTTTTGTTTTGAAAACAGCAATATCCAGCAAAAACAGTTTATATCATAAAATAATTTTATATCATAAGTAGTATTAAAATTGAAATAAATCAGCAGCTAAAAGCCTGTTGCTTACACTTTTAAGTGTAATGATTATTTCATGTTCCTAACCTGCAGCCACCATTATTCTATTTTGCCTCAGTTATGTCTGGTAACTGTTTCCTATTGATTTGGCTCATATGCTCATGATTGTACCAGTTGCTTTGTTGGTTTTTTTTTTTAACGTCTCCTTTCCTCAATATCTCAATACCTCTGAGAGGTATTTGTTTTAGAATTCTCTTGTTCAGAGAAAGCAATTAGAGCTTTGTTTAGCATGTGCTTAAAGATTCAGCCATAACAAACATTCCTTAACTGTAGTGCAGTACTGGTTCTTCCGTTGCAATAAAATGCCATAGTTTGGTGATCTGTATCTGTTTTATAAAACAGATAATATAAACTCATGTTTTTCTGATGTTTGTCAGCACTACGATGCCATAATGAGATACATTAGCCAACCACCTCTTCTTCTTGATGTTCATATTCATAAACCAATGCTAAATGCTAGGACCTGGATGGATTCTTTGCTAGCTTTCTTCCCTGGATTGCAGGTAAGGTTTAAAATCTACGTGCAAAATATTTTAATAACAAGTAAATTATTAAACAGACTGGATATATAATTGCCAAGTCAAACTTAGTAATTTGATTTTCAAAAATTCTGAATGGGGATTTCTGTACTCACTTCTGCTGTCACTTCAATGCAAGTTAACGTTTATTTCTAGACATCTTGAGTATCAAGAAAAGTATGTCTGTATGATTTTCTCTCTTTGCTCCTAGTCATGAAAACACTCAAATGAGGCTGCCTTTTTAGTAGTCGTGACAAATTTTCTAGTTTGTATGTCATTTACATTTTTAAGACAAACTAAATGACATTTTCACCATAATTCTTTATAAATGATAGAGATCATTTTTCAGCATAGGCAGTATTCTTAATGAGCTCACTGATTTTAAAAAGCTCTTACAGAATATCTATGACTTACATACTATAAATATTACCCCCTTCCAGTGTATCTGCTGGAAATGTAGAAATTGGTCTGTAGCTTTACATGAACACAGTGAGTATGCCTAACTTTTGAATATTAATCCTATGCATGGTGAACTAATGTTAATTTTATTATTGAATTTTAGGTGTTGAAGGGCGATATTAGACCTGCTATTGAAACTCATGAGATGCTGTATCAGGTTATAAAAAAGCATAACTTTCTTCCAGAGGTAAGGTGGTAATTTTTTGGTCATGTAGAATGATTCTTACCTCAATTTGAGCAGTCTCAGCTATCTATTTGAAAAAATGCGTGTCATTAAAGGCAAAGGCTCATTTCCACAGCATTCTTATATGATTTACAGTTCTGATGTATGACAACTGTGTTTTGGATATGAAATACTTTTCCTTCAGTTATGCTGTATTTAACACAAGAATAGGAAGCTGCTGCTATTAATAATTACTCTAGACATTATATTTCAGCCTTTCAAAATTGACCTTGACTAATTTCAGTATGCAAAACTTGCATAAGAACATGCAGTAGTAGCTGCTTAGTAATATAAGAGCATTAACGCTAAAGATCACAATCATCTTTATTAACGCAAGTAGGGAAACAAAAGACTGAATTGTTCTGAGAGGAAGAGTTTTGAAATTTTGCATAATGTCCTGGAAAACAGGTACACAAACCTGTCTGTAGCTATTGCAAGTGCAGTCTTTGAGCAAGTTAATCCTGTACAGAAAAGCTTTTTTAATTGCTGAAGTGTGTGTCGTCATTCTGTGATGACCCAGAATGTATGAGAGAGCTTCTGACTTAATTTGCAATTGTGACTTTCCTCTGGTGTAAGCTTATTTGTTAGAGAACATTTTAAGTAACATTGCATTCACCTAATGTGGAAACTGAGACCAAAGAAGCTTTCTAAGCACTGGAAGGATTTTTTTTTTTTTGAGAGCTTTTAAAATGGTGTCATTTGGCTCCTTAAGTGGTTTTTTTTTTGGGTTGTTTTTCCAGTGCTTTGTACTTATGAAGGAAACTTTGAAAGATCATTTTGTTGTATTTAAGCCAATATGCCATCCCCTTCAGCAAACTGTTGAAACCCTGGTATGAACTAGAAGTAAGGCCACACGAGTGGCTTTTGCCAGTGCATATGAAGAGTGAACTCATAGACTAGGCAAGTTTTAGATAACTGACTTCTAGTGTGTGGTATTTCTTGTGTTAGAAACAGCTGCTTACAGTCTGTCAGTCTGAAATGACAGTTTAATGCACTGGAAGTATCAGGTGGTAGGTAAGTTTGAAAAAATGGTATTTGTCAAAGCTCAGGTCGTCTCTATGTAGCTGTCCTTCGCCATCCTGCTTCGGTTGGGTTGCAGCAGCGGTCGTGTGCTTGTGCTGATGGGAGCAATTGAAGGCTGCGTGCTGCCTCCTGGGCCTGGAGCTCAAGTTCTTGTCTGGCACCTTTGCCAAAACTCCACTTGTTGGACACTTGTCAAGAGGCTGGGTGGCATCCTGACTCCTGCACAAACACAAGACTAAGTCTCACTGGGCTCGAGCACTGCTTTAGGTTTTGGCCTCAAATGTACCAGCTGGACAGAGGTTCTTGTAGCCTCCTGAGAGCGCTGCTGCTGGGCCTTCAGTCCTCTACTGCTGTGTACTTCAGCTATTGTAATAAAGTTAATGTATGATTCAAAATAAACCTGTGTTTGGTTTTTATTCTTGCATTTATTTTTGTCCTTTTTCTTCCTCAGGCATTCACAACAGACTTCAGAGTTCACTGGGCTCAGCATCCTTTAAGGCCCGAATTTGCCGAAAGCACTTACTTCCTGTATAAAGTAAGATCGCTTTCATTCCTCTGACTTTTGGTCACTTTGTCTAGCACCTAGTATTTTGTTGGTGTTTTATTTCAATATAGAATGAGTAGCCTATCTCCAGATTATTTTATCTACTGGAGCCAGTTCTGTTTATAAACAAGATGGGAGTATCGGTTATCAAAAATTGTTCAAAGACTTTTGTTTTATATGCCTAGAATTAGAAAGAAACCTGTTAAGTGTCAAGGGCCCATATTTTTAAAGGTGCTGTTGATATCTCTCAAAGAGATCTTAGTCTCTAAGGGCAAAAGCCACTTGTACCTTGCGGAGAAGAGCAGTGCCTAAATGTCTTGCATTTCTGTAGGTATTTGCATGTGCTTATCTGCATATCCTTAAAAGATAATGCAGTAGTATCTCGAAAGTCTCTCTTGTGACTGTTTAGCACTACCAATAAATTAGACTTTACTGGTGTCTGAGAAGGTATGGAGTCAAATAAATTAGCATTAGGAAAATTAAAGCTGCTAATTGTACAGTAAGTAAATATCTGTATGTTTGGGGTTGGTTTGTTTATTTTTCTTTTACAGGCTACTGGGGACCCTTACTATCTAGAAGTAGGAAAAACACTCATTGAAAACTTGAACAAGTATGCAAGAGTACCTTGCGGGTTTGCTGCAATGAAAGATGTTCGTACAGGAAGTCATGAAGACAGGTAAAGCATTTTGCAATTATTTTTTTCACAAAAAGATTATAGGAAAATGATTATATAATTGAATTAATTGACTTCTGAGTAGCTGTTTGCCTTCAGTTTGATAACCCAAGTCTTAAATTGCCATACGTACCATAATACATTTCATTTGTCTCAGAGCAATAGACAAATTACTTTCAAACAAAATATACTTCAAATCTAGAACTTAGTAAAGAGGTTTATTTGTTTTTTCTATAATGCTGTTTTGTACTGAACATGCTGAATCATTTCCCTCCAAACACAGTTTATTCCATGTGGAAAGAATACTAATGTGATTCAGTTCAACAGTAATAGTCATGAAGTCTTCAGAGATGGAGCAATATGAGTATTTGTTTTACTGATGTTTTAGAAAAAGGGATCTTCCTAATGATGTTGTTTTGGTTTGGTTTTTTCCCTGTAGAATGGACTCTTTCTTTCTGGCCGAGATGTTTAAATATCTTTACCTGCTGTTTGCTGATAAGGAAGATATGATTTTTGACATTGAAGATTATATCTTCACTACAGAAGCTCATCTATTACCACTTTGGCTTTCCACTACAAACCAAACCATCTCTAAAAAAAATACAGTAAGTGACAGCTCAAATTTAAATCGGTTTTAGTGGTGCTTTGAAGCAGTTCCTTTTTTTTTTTTATGAGAGGAAATGAAAGAAAAATCAGGAAAAACCATAGTTTAGAGAAGTATACCAGTGTTAAAACTCTTCGTTTAATATGAAGTATTTTATCATACTTACAGTCACATGAGTATGAATAATTTTTTGATGACTGGATTCTGCACCACTGAATCTTGAAGAGCAGGCTGTGGAAAACTAGCAATATTTAAAAAGAAAATTATTCCCCATCTCTGTATAAATTTGAAAATAGCACGCTATGGTATTTTTATGTTCATCTTTATTTTCTATTATTTTTTCTAATATATTTGCAACAACATGCCAAAGTAGTTGCTTATTTTACTGCACAAGCCCTTGGTAAATTTTGAAAGTTTTTTTGAGACCGCTACAAGTTAGTTTGACAAGGTACAGCTATACCTTTTGGGTATGTGATTGTTTTAGTCCATGCAATAGGCATCTATTGTGTAACTGAGAACAATTATCGGTTTATAAATTACTTAGCCTTCCAAAGTAACCTATAGTAATACAACTGTGCTGGGAAGCATCATAAATACTCTCTTTTTTGGTTTTGTGCTCAATAAGGTGACATAATTAATCAATCTTTAAGGCAATAATAATAGTGGCAAACAAGAGAAATGTGTGAGAAGGGGAGTAGAAAGGTGTCCAGGGCATCAGAGATGTAAATTCCCTTATGCTAGTTTCCTTCATTTTTACCCTTTACTATGTGTTCTACAATAATGCCTGATCGGAGGAAAATGCTGATGTTGTGTGTGTCAAGCTATGGGTCCTGGAGAAAACTTAAAATTGAGCATAAAGGACTCTGTTTTATGGACTAGCATTAGGCAGTAAACAATTTTAGTTACTTGCTGTTAATGTCTGACATCAGTAATACATTTAATGGGGGGTTGTTTTTTCACGTTCCTTGATGGTGAAAATCCTGCACCCTCTATGAATGTTCTGTACTTGAGCATTTATCATTTGTCTTTGAGTTTTGGAAACAGAGACTGTGCTTTTTAAACTATGCAAGAAGTTCTCTTCCCTCTGAAGGGTCTGGAGGAGCATTTTGTATAACTTTCGTTATAATGTGAGAAGTTGATACTTTTGAGGCAGACAAGATTCCCACAGCTGATGCTGTGTGCAGTTCTGGCCCAACATATGTAGTTCTCTTGAGAACAGCAAATGTTAATAAAAGGTTAATAAAGAAGATGGAGTAAACTGTTCAAATGCAGTTTTCTTAAGCTCTTTAAGTCAAAGCTGCTAACCTCCATAATACAAGTAAGAAAGATGCACTGAAAATGGTGTCAACAAAATACATTAAGCAGCTAAAAGGCTGTGAAGATGAGCGTATTACTCTTTATGGAATTTATCTGATGGGGGAAAAAATGATAAGAATAAATGGAATGTGTAAATTATTTTTAATATAAACACAGTGCTAGTAAGGCAAACTGTCTGTGAAATAGTTGGTAGTAGCAACCCAACATCCTGTTTGTATTTATTCTTATAAACAGGAAAGGTCATGTCTTACTACACTGATGCTTGGAATGTGCTTGTGAGACCTTCTTTCTTGAGTGATGTGACTAATATTTGTCACACTAAGAACATAGATACTTTAAAGCGTTTAGTAAACTAATAGCTTTTTAGATCTTGGGTTTTAGGGAACCTTTAAATACTTGATTTTTAATTAGCTAATATGTTGCAAACAGGCTTTTTTGCAAGTAGATAAATACATTAATTTTTTTATAGTTGAGAGAATAAGAACAGACTAAACAGACTAAGAACAGACTAAATATGGCTCCAAATTACTGTGCATGTTCCACCTGGCTTCACGTGTTACAAAACAGCAATTTGTGTAAATGTTAACTCTGTCATCTCTTCTGAAAGTAGAGATTGCTTGAATTATATATAGATTCATCTTTCCCCATTGAGAGTTGCAAGTCTGTATGGCTCCTGAGGAGGAGAATCTATTGTTTGTATAAAAAGATGTGGCATTCTTAGTAATATGAAGCAAAAATTACCTAAGGCCTGCAGCTGGTCCTTTCAGCATAAAGGCGATATCAAATGGAATTGTATCTACTTCCTTTAGTTGTCCAGCACAGAAAAGTACAGGGGCACTAGCTGTGTCATGAGTGGGCTTGATAAGTACTGTTTGCCAGTAGAGGATTAGCTGGTTTTGCAAAAAAAATTCTAGATACTGTGGATATAAGTTTGGTAAGTTACAAGTTAGAACTGGTATTGTATTTATCTATTCCTAGAAAGGGGTTGTAGTGCACTGGTTGCCCTTTATTATTATGAGGTGTGGCACAGAAGAGTGATGTTTTCTTCATTCCTGGAATGTGTGTGGTTGTAGGATATTTATTGAATTCAGCTGCTGTGTGTCCCAAGTACACAAATTACTTAAGGGTAGGTCTATCTGTTGATTTTCTTCATGTGAAAATGTAACCTACATTTTTAATAGGTGGTCTGTATCTTTCATTTTAGACTACAGAATACACAGAGCTGGATGACAGCAACTTTGACTGGACCTGTCCGAACACCCAGATTCTTTTCCCAAATGACCCTATGTTTGCTCAGAGTATTCGTGAACCTTTGAAAAACGTGGTGGATAAGAGCTGTCCTAGGGGTATTTCCAGAGCGTAAGAGGAATATTTTCTGTCTTTCGTTAGTGTAGGAGTGAGGGGATTAGTCTGTTATGCATGGAAGGAGAAAAACGAAGTGTTATTGGAGCTTGCTCTGCTTGAGTTTGGAGTCCTTTTGAAATGGATAGCCTAGCTACAGGAAAAATCAGTTCTGTTTTGTCTGGCATCATCAGTGAGACTTAGTTCATTGCCAGCAGGAATTAGTGCGTCTTTCAAAGCGAAAGGAGCTTAATGAGCCACATACTCAGAGTGGGAATTGTAGCCCAGGTATTGCAGGAAATATGTCTCTTTGATTTTGTAAAATTAACTTTTGTAGTCTCTTGAACAATTCTGCAACTCTTCTTTGTAGGAAGCAAAACATACTACCAATCATTGTATGATTCTATGATACATAACTTCACCTGTTTTGGAGAATTTAGGATGGTCTGTTAAAGCTGAGGAAGTTTATCCTGAACACCTCTTTGGTATTTATACGTAATGAGTAAAACTGAGAAGCAACTGTATGAGCAAAACTGGTTTTAGTCAGTCTTACACTAATGCAGACTATTTAGAAATGAGAGCTAGTGTATGGTAGTTTTGTTACCAACATTATGTGTGCTTTTTTTGCACCACAAAATTATTGATAATAGTGACAACTTTTAAAAAAGATAGTTTGACTGAGAAGTTGCATTCAAGTGAAGCTTGTGCTTGACATTATTCCAAAGAATTCTAATCTTGTTCTGATAGGAATAATGTGAAAGTCTTGCTTCAAGAATAATCTGTTTTTTAAACTTTTGATCTCTAATATCTTTTGGCAGAGAAGAGAGTTTGGGAAGTGGACCAAAACCACCATTGAGAGCCAGAGATTTCATGGCCAGTAATCCTGAACACTTGGAGATACTGAAGAAGATGGGAGTCAGTTTGATTCATTTAAAAGATGGAAGAGTACAATTAGTACAGCATGCAGTGCAAGTAAGACCTGACAGTACTTTTTCTGAAAACTTGTAGTAAAATGCTACTAGCAATGAGATTTAACACTTAGAGGTTCAGGACAGCCAGACTGCAGAAGGGGGCACGTGAGCTTGAATGTGCAACTATATTTAGCAGGTTCATGCTTGTTAATGTTTTGCCTCAGCAACATTTTTAACCAGTCTTCCATTAAAATAGATGGAGGCTGTTCTTGTCAAAGTGATGCAGTTAATAGCATCTTATCTGAAAGTACTAGTTTTCAGTGTGAGATACTTCTGTTTGTTTAGGAGATATATATGGTCTATATGGTCTCCACAGTGTAGTGGAGATGCTAAAAAGTTAAAATGATTTGAAATGATGAATGGGTGTCAGTGAGCATTCACTCTGTATTTTAAAATCTCCGTAGCAGTGATCCAAGCAAACCTAACTTCAGGGTGGTTTGTTTGTTTTGTTTTGTTTTTTTTTCCAAAGTTTCTCAAGCATTTAAGAAGAAACTATTTCTTGTTTCTTTACTACTCAGGCAGCAAGTTCACTTGATGCTGAAGATGGCTTACGGTTCATGCAAGAAATGATTGAACTCTCCAGTCAGCAACAGAAAGAGCAACAGCTACCTCCTCGTGCTGTTCAGATTGTTTCCCATCCGTTCTTTGGCAGGGTGGTCTTGACTGCTGGCCCAGCACAATTTGGAATGGATTTATCCAAACACAAAGCAGGGGTATGTAAGATGTGTATGTGATCTGTTCCTGGCTTGCCGTTACTTTCCTTATTGCATAAGCCTAAATTTTACAGCACTGGTGCTATTGCAGGATGGCCAGCTAGAGAGCCATCAATTAATTACAGTGGTTAAAATGACAGAGTGCAGCAATGACAGAGTGACAGCAATGAGAGTCTTTTAGATGAGTGGCTTATCGGTCTGTGGCCCATGCTCTGCTCCTGAGTCATCAGTCATGATTTTGGATTTAAAATGTGTATGTAGTATGATTTTTTTGAAACAACTTTATGTAATCTGCAGTGCGTATCTTAAGAGAGATTAATTTAAGAGAAGTTTTTCCTACTGTGTCAGCCCTGAATTTGCAGAAGCTCTTTTAGAGTTAGGATAGGTTGTTCTTACACAAGCTTTTACAAAAGGCTGTATCTAGATGGAAGAAGAAAATATCACAGAGGCAACGGTCCTTACTGGAAACAGTAAGAAAACTCGATGACTTGGATTGGGCAAGATGCAGCCAAAAAGAGGAGTTCCAGATGAGCAGTTGACAAGAAGAATTTTTTCCAGAGACAGCAGTTCACAGGTATAGACAAAATACACTGAATATGAGAACTTGGATTTCACTCGGTCTTTCTTGGCTTCTTAGAACTCCAGCTTCAGGGTAAAGATTGCCTGCACTGACAGAAGACAACACTAAATGCATTAGAGTGACTGAAGAAATGAACATGCTTAGGAATCTTTTGCAAGTTTGAACCTAGGGCTGTAATTCTCTCTGTTTGTTTTGTTTTTTCCAAACAGACAAGAGGATTTGTTGCAACCATTAAGCCATATAATGGATGCTCAGAGATCACTAATCCTGAGGTGGTGAAAGAGAAAATTGCTCTGATGCAAAGAGGCCAGTGTATGTTTGCTGAAAAGGCACGGAACATTCAAAAAGCTGGAGCAATAGGTGGCATTGTTATTGGTAAATAAAATCTTAACTTCTTAAAAATCTTAAGTTTGTGTAGATGTAACCTATATTTTGCAGATTTGAAGATACTGGAAAGCTGACAAGAAGCTGTTAAACTCTCTGAGATGACAGTACTCCAGCGTAGAGATTGCACTTTCAGAATATGAAGAAATGTTTTGCTTTTGTTTGGTTCTGCACAGAAAGTATAGCTAGAGAAATTGGGATGGGTGGTTGTCACGGTTTTTGTAGATGAAAAGTTGCTATTTTAAGGATCACTGCGTGTGGAAATGGTGCTATCTACTGAAGAAGACTTGAGATACAAATGAGAATTGATAAGGAAAACAAGTGCACAAGTTGGATTTTTGCTTTTTACAACTGACTTACTATTTTCTGCCCAAGATCCTCTTAACTGACCGGGCAGTAGAAAGCCGCTCAAGAAGTTTGCTGAAGTTCAGAGTTGTAGTCTGTTTATCTAACAGGAGGTTTGCTTGCTTTTCCTTTTGTCTGCATCTGGCTAGATGACAATGAGGGAAGCAGTAGTGACACAGCTCCTCTCTTCCAAATGGCTGGTGATGGAAAGAATACAGACGATATCACAATTCCCATGCTCTTCCTCTTCAATAAGGAAGGAAACATTATACTGGATGCAATCCGGGAGTATGAGTCTGTGGAGGTGCTCCTTTCTGATAAAGCAAAAGACAGAGGTAAGATTAGAGGTTATTTATAAAACTTTAGCTTCCATCTGTGCTGTGGCACAATGTGAAATGTATAATAGCGATTTCTATTGCTACCCAAAGGTGAAAATACATTATTTGGTAGCTCTAGGTTTATGTTTGACATTGGTAATGGCTTTCTAATATCTGAGATGTGTCATTATTTGCCACCCCCAAGTTAACACTAACATCCAGAAATACTGTTCTTGAGTTAAATGTCACTTTGACTAAATGAGAAAATACAGCCTTTTGGATTCTTTTGAACCTTTTTTTGTCACAATCTGCTTTGAAGTGGCATCAGGAATAGCGTAAGTGCTTTCAGTGCCCTACATTGTAAATGCCTCTCTCTTGTCAACCTCCCCAGTGACATGCTTGGTACCCAAAAGGAGAGAGACAACTGTTACAACTATTTTGCCTACCTAAGGAGAATTTGTTATCATGAGAAATAAGGCTGCTGACCTCAGATGTTTTGCAGTTTTTCTTGTATAATACGAGAAAATTGCAAGCTAATACATTTCCAATTAATGTGTTTGCATATGATAGGACATTCTAGTTTTTCCCTTTGTCAGCCTTCCGTGTAGCACTGCTTTGGCCAAGCAGAGTATGTAAGAACAAGCATCTCTAGTAAACCAGTGACAGCATTTATTTTGGGCGCAAAGGTGTTATGTCGAAAGCTACAGTGTTGTTTCTTCATAGCTGCTTACAAATTTCTCCTGTTTATAACTATGGTTAATCTGCTCTAAGAAAATACTAAGTACAAAAGATAGCTCTGCATTTGAGAATTTGTAATGCATATCTGCTTCTTCCCCCCTCCTCGTGCTTCCGTTTGGAATCCCAGCAACAATCTTTAAAGGTAAAATGATTCCAAACTACATTATTGATAGCAGTAAGTATCCTGTGTTAAACATGGTGTATTCAGTTAAACTCCCTATAAGTCCTGAAATAGTAGTGTCCTGTATACTAGGTATAAACATCTAACTCCAAATAAATCTGTGTGGATAAATGGGGCAGCTGTTGTAAAGTTCCAAGCTAAATCACTACTTGAGTTAGGTATGTTAGTTGCTTTGAGTGGGGATGTGACAAGGGAGGTTTTGGCTTTGTCTCTCTTTAATTCACAGTTCAGTAAAATTAAGAAACTCTGTCTCCCACTTGCTTAGAAGTAGGATCCTGGGTCTGGGAGTGCTTTAAAGTTCAGTGCACACTGTGGGTATTTGCCTGAGACTGGATCAGTGCTAGTTGCCATCTTTCAGAAGTCGCTATTCCAGTTTGAGGAACCAAAACTAATCTTACTATATTTGCCCTTGTTTAAATGTCTTCCCTCACCTCCCTCTGTAAAATATGTTTCTTGATAACATTAAGTTTTCATATCAATGGAAAGTCTGCACTTCCTTGAGGAATAAGGTCAAGGGAGGTACCCTTGCTTATGAAATAAATTATAAATTCTGCCTTCCTAGTTGTTTTTTTTTAAAAAAAAACCAAACATGTTTTTTTCTTTTTTTTTCCTTCTCTCCCCTCTCAAAGACTTGGAAATGGAGAATATGGACCAGAAGTTATCTGAAAACGATTCACATAAACAGAATTCAGAAGAAGCTCCTTCAGCATCTCAGGATGTCAGTGCGGTCAGTGAGGAGCCTGAAGAAGGAGAAAGCTCTGATGTTACTGACCCTGATTCTTTATCTCCTGCTGACGCAGACAGTGACAGCATTTCCATTTCCAATCAGGATTCCTATGTCCCTGGAACTGATGAGGCTAGCGCTCCGGAGCCAGCATGTACGCAAGGGGATCACCAGCCTCAGGAACAAAAGACCGAGACAGAGTCAAATTCCAAAGTTAACTGGGATAATAAAGTCCAACCTATGGAATCCATATTAGCAGACTGGAACGAAGATATAGAAGCATTTGAAATGATGGAAAAGGATGAGCTATGACTTGTAATAATAACTTATTTGTTAATAAACAAGTGGAGAACTCTTTGGGTAAAAGCAAGGCCCTGATATCTGAGAATGAGTAAACATGTTCAGTATTGTGATGAGCAACCAAATTTCACCTGGAAATTACCACAGAAATCCAGCACGCGCTCTTTCTATTTTTTTTTAATTTTTCCTGTTTAAAAATGGGAACGTGCAATTGAAGCATTAGCCTGGCTCCGCTGCACGGTGCTGTAACCCAGGAGGCTCATTCGGGGAACAAGCCCAACTCTTGCCTTCCAGGCTCCAAGAGGTGACACTCCCTTGGTCTCTGGAAAGCACAAGTTGAAGGCAGTGGGGTGAACACGCCACCTAAGGGTTATCAGTGAGCGCGCTGGGAGGCCCTAGGTCAGCCACGGCTGCGGCTTTCACTGATCTCTACTGAGTTGAAGGCCTTCATTGACAGCAGCGGGTGAAATGATGTTTTCGGTTGTCTTGGTCTTTAAGACACAGCTAGAACTTGTCCTGACACGTCATACTGAGAGGTGGTGGTGTTGCTCATCACTCCTTCCATCCATTACCATGAAGAACGACCATGATGATACGCGAGTTTTCCCTTCTGCTCCGCTTTCAACTAGAGAAACTGTGCAAACCAAAGGCAGTGGGTGCTTTGTAAGCAGGTTCCATCAGGGAAACTAAGGCGGCCTTGCTCCTTTGGGGTCTACCAGATAAAGGTTCACGGTGTGTTGTGGAAGTTATGCTTGAGGTTAAGGCAAAGCGGGCAAGGTAGATGTTGAGTTACAGGTGTTTCCTTTTGGCCTTCCAGGTTGAAAAATGCACCCTGAGATACAGAATTTAAACTGGCAATATTCTCTGAATGGACGCTAAACAGAACTAGATCGATTATAACAAAAATCTTCCTTTTTCTACAAATTTGATTTCTAACAGCTTGACTGCATTATCGTTGTTTTTATACGCGAGTTGTATACGTGTGATGCTAAAGGCAAGGAGGCCAGTACCAGCAGTGAAGCGCAGAGATTTTGGCTGTTGGGTCCATAGCTCAAAGTGTAGTGGCACGAACGGTGAGGATGACTGATACGTTACTCTGGGCTTCAGGAGATTGTTCCAGGTAAGTGCGAGTCCTAATCTGTCATCCCTATTATGAAAAAAGCATTATTTAGATAAAAATGGGGATGTTTTAAACAACTGAGAGACGTTTTGACTGTGTCCAAAGAAACTGCCAAAAACTAATTAACATGATTTCTATAAACCGCTTTTAGTGAATTGTGGTTCAAAGAATTGTTTTATATTAAAGAGTAAATTAATACTGCCTATATGCTGCACCAGGCTAAAAACGAAGGTTTATATTCATCCTTACAATGGAATAAAAAAGCGCCCCAATTGGAATTGCACCTTCCATTTAGCTGGTGAAATTTTGTGTGCTGAATATGCAACTGTTAATTAGTACAGCCATACTGTATTTATTTATGTATACTCCTGTACAGTATGAATGGAGAAATCCCAGGCAAATGTTGTATACATGTATACTTAATGACACTTGCTTTCAAGAGTATCAAAATGCACAGGCACCTTTTGAGAGCATGACAGTCAGTCAGACTATTATCCATAAACTGAATGATAACTTTAAATCACTTGAGTAGGAGGTAATTTCGAGGAGAAAATGAAGAGGTAGTGGAATAGTGAATAAGTGTCCTTTTAAATAAATCAGCTTTTAAATGTAGTTATAATTCCTTTGCACAAATAACTGGATGGAGGTTTGGACTGAATGAGTAGGGCTTGAAGCAGCTGGCGTTTTTCAGTTGAGAATTTTTTTTTTATTTATGTTTTTTTTTTTTGTCATGTGAGTTTCGTCCTGTAAGGAACTTGATCGTGGGAGCCTTCTAAGTGTCCTTTGTTACTTGGAGCCCCGGTCCGTTCCCGAGGGACACTGCGCTCCCCTGGTAGGGCCTGGACTAAAAGCAACGTGGCCAAGTGCAGTCAACTGCAGGATCAAACCTGTCGGGTGCAGATCAAGAGTTTTCACTCTGTCCGTGCTTAGTGCCACAAAAGGAGCAGTTTTGTTCCCATGCTCTTTGATGTGGGCTACATCTTCATCCTTGTTAGCTCTTTTGGTGGAAATCAAATATTTTTATAGTTGTAGAGGCTCTCTGCTCATTACGTTAAGACTGCCAGTATAGCAGCTAAAGGTTTTCTTTTTTTACTTGCAGAAAATTTAGGTGTAGATACAAAATTTTATTAAAAGATGAACTTTTCTTGCCACCACTAGCTCATTCTTATTTAATTGCTTTTCCACATCTATTGATAAAGCAGCAGACATTAGCTCTCCTTTTGAGGGATTTTTGAACGATCCCAGAACTCCAATGTTTGAAGCATCATTTTGTTGGTGGCCTACCTCAGATATCAAACTGTTGCCTCCTTCCTTTGGGTTGGGGTTTTTTTTCGGTTTTGTTTCAGTTTGTTCTACTTTACCTTTGAAACCATCATAAGAGCCATAGCTTTGTTTACAGAACTGAATCGGGTAAGGTTGACCTTCTGGGAAAGAGGACTAAGCAGGGGGGGCAGTTTTATTCAGGTTCTTTACAATTTGTATTTCCTTACAAGGAAATAGGTGTTAAGTTTAACCTTTTCATATCATTCTGAAAATAATTCAGTTTTCTTTCACTGTCATCTTAAAAAGCAAAAAAGAATGTATTCATCAAAAAGAAAAACTTTTGGCGAGGGGTGTAAGTGTTCTTCCCAAATTTTTTTAGAAGTCTGCTTCCCTCCGTGTGGAATATTGCTTGTACATCGTTCAGCAGTAGTCTCCTCTTCCTTTGGATGGTATTTTACATTTATTTTTGTGGTATTGAACACCGAAGAATTCGGGAATCACAGCTGGAGCTAGCACTTATTCCATGCCATGTAATTCAGATCAGCCGATTAAGTTCTTATTTGATCTTAAAGGAATATTCTCAATTGTTTACATTTATTGTATCTTAATGAAGTTTCAAAATGAGCCCAGCTTTGGTTCTCCTCCTGCTGCCAGCTGAAGGCACAGTGGTAGGAACGAGTAAGTGTATGTTGAGAGGTTAAAAGTGGGACATCTTATGCAAAAGGCATCAGTCAGAACATAGAGGAAAAAAAAAAACCAAACCACAAAACATTCTGTGAATGAAATATTGTATGTTCAGATTTTATAAGATTCTTTTTTTTTTTTATCCAGCCCAATTTACAGCCGTATATTTTCTTATGAAAGATGTCTAATAACAGGTGCTGTAACACTGTTGTTGGGTTTTACTGTCTGGTGGTAAGTGTATACAATATTTCTAAGGGCAACTATGTACTGTGATGTAAAAGTCTGGGCTAAAATGTATATAATCTGTGTACATAATTGTGTACTTGATTATAATTGCTGATTGTAAAGATTTAATAAAATGTAAATATTCTGGTCAAGCTGTGCTAAATTGACAGCAGTTTCTGAACTGCCCAGCGAGCTGCCTTCACCCTGACTGTGAGCCTGGCTGCCGGGAGGGTGCGGGGGCGCACAGCCCTGGGTGAAAGCAACAGACACCCTGCAATGCAGGAGATTCTGAAATAAGGGATAGCTCTTCACTGTGAGGGTGGCCAGAGATACACTGCATAACCAGAAAGACACCTTTTCAGTATAAAATCTAAAGTAGACTGTTGAAAAACAGCCTCTGTTTTTCTATGACTTGGGCATTTTTATTTGTAAAAAAAAAAAAATCCATTCCTGCAGTGAGAATACAGAGCATCAAAAGTTCATTTAAAGTATGACTACTTAGATACTGTTTGTTTTTTATTTTTTTTTCAATTCTAATGAAAACAGGTCTCTCTTGGGACAAGTAAGGTAAGGTAAGTCCCAGAGGAAACGCACTCCGTTTTCCTTTCTCTGTTATCAGCTTTTCTCTGACACCTCTACTCCTGTGAGCTTTTCCTCCATGGACGTTAAGGTTAAGAAAAAAAAAAGATGCAGAAGCCTTAAATTTAAGTCCTTGTTTCAAGTGGACATTAGGAAATATCAATTGGATATTGGGATATTGGTTATATATAATTGGATATTAGGAAAAATTTTTACACTGAAAGGGTTATTAAGCCTTGGAATGG